>JAMKCH010034290.1:0-43934 GCA_023653785.1 Ophioderma brevispina
CCACTCCCCCAGTGAACTGTGAACTTTGATCCGGGGAAAAGCTTCTAGGTAATCATTTTCTCATCCTTTCTGGTCATTTTAGCGAAAAAATGTGAAGGTAGCACCTTCACCGGGGTAGGGGGTCAAAGGGTAGGGGGGTGGCTGCCACCCAATGATATTTTATGGTGCATTTTTTAAAAATGCGTAGTATGGCTCTAAAACTCTGCGTTTATGTAAGACTAGTCATTTGCCCTCATTTAGAGCTGAAAACCGCATGAAAATCCGATATTCCTACTTTTTTAGCGCAAATTGGATTTTCGCCTATTTTCTATGGAAAATGTCAATTTTGCCCACTCGTAGAGACTTGATGGCGTCATTGTGACGCCATACTAGGTATGTTGGTACTTATTTTGGTATCAATAGAAAGAAGAGGACCATAGCTATCCATTGGTATTAAAATCATAAGCATCGGGTGCTTTATAACGAATTCTCGAGGGTGGTAACCACCCCTTTGGTAATCTGTGTTACAAAAAAGGCTTGGTAAGACGAGGTTTAATGCATGATTTCCGCAACGATGTTGATCCGACACTAAAATAAAGGAGAGATTCATATTCCTGGTGTGATTCCTTTCATTTGAACCCCATATTGATATACTTTGCATACTGTTGACCCACCTGGGGGGCCCACCGAGGGGGTCTGTGTGAAGTTTACGGAAAACAGCCCTCTGGATTTCTGTTCAGTGTGTCATAGGCTATCTACCTGGATATAGTAACCAAAAATAGCATTGGGAATTTTAAAAATGGTACGCGTGCTCTCTGGTTATTAATGAGTGCGCTAGACGTTAGTTAGATGCTGGAGGTTGGTTTCTTAGATTCTTGGTTGTTTCTCCTTTAAATGCTTCAGTTGTAGTTATATTGACGAGGGTTTCAGGTAGACAGTTCCATTCGGGTTTATTGTACATCAAGCCCGTGCGCGAGTTCCACAGATATAGAAATCTGTGGCGAGTTCACATTGGTGTGTTAACACCATAGATATAGAAAACGAGATGCCGTACGCCCGTGTTGAAGAATAGGCGGCCACCGTAACCGTGTTTTGAAAATTATGAATATTCATTACGGTCATCCGTTCGAAACTCGCACGCGCATGCGCCGTAACCTGTTGGCCTGGAAACGGTACATCGTTCTATGCAAATGCATGAATATATGAATTAATTGGTACACCACGCTATGGAAATCAGGGAATATATGAATAAATTGGTACACCACGCTATGGAAATAAGTACGCACTGCGGGAAAAGATGGTTACGGCCTTAGACTACTCTAAGGTTACGGCTTTTGAGCTGGCGTTCGCTATCTAGTGTTATAAATAGAAATCTGCGGTTAACATCAAGTGGGCCAATGTCTTGTCTCTAATGTGATACCAGATGAGATACTAAAACACCTCAGCGAGAAGCATTAACTTACCGGCCGCTAAACCCAACGGCGGGTGGCCAGGTGAAGGTAGGCCAGTCATCAAAGCTCACTATTATTGACGCGATCCGCGATGGTCCTCGATTCTGTATGCCAAAATAAATATTGCACCAAAAAATATAATAATAATAACCAAAAAATGAAGGAAAAAGATAATACAAATGAAAAGTGAAAAAATAAAAATTAAGATTATTAATATTAGGCCAAGTAAAATAAATTATTAGTTTCTCGTCTAATTTTTTTTTTCAAAAAGGAAAGGGGATAAAACGGATAAAACATCTCTGACTCAACAGAGTAGCAGCTAGCTCAATGAAATTCTAACTGTGTTGCTGCTGCATTTAAGGGAAGATCTGCACCAAAAATTGATTTTTTTTTATTGAAGATGGTATGAACTTCATATTTGGTGCCTAGGATACTTGGGTGACCAAAATACAATAAAAAAAAATCACCTAATTTGCATATTTAATTGGGCGGGCCATCTTGGATTTTTAGTGTCGGGGTTTTCAAAAGATTTAATCGCAAAGTAAACATGCTAGAAGCCTAATTGTTTTTTTTAAATGAAAGATAAAATTGTTTTTTAATTATGAAAAAGTTTTAAATATTTTTAATTTTTTTTCAAAAAAAGCAAAAAAGCCCAAAATTGCAAAAAAATCATTTTTTGAACCCCAAAATGCCTCCGAAAAAAAAAAAAATTGCGACAAATTAAAAAAATTACTCCATACTTTTTCACAAATTAAAAACACCTTCTGTGAACATTTGAGCCACCTCCATAAAAATGCTGACATTACCTATTTGAAGAGGTAAGAGCGAAATTTTGAATAAAGCATTTTTAGTAATAGAAACATTTTATTTAATGTTATTAGCACAATAGGTCACTAATGATACTTCTGACAATACCGTTGAACATTTGAATTATATAATTAATGTCACTTATTTCACAATGATATCACATATACTTTTCCAGATATGATTTTTTTAAAGAAAATTTTTTACATATCGCGCTTTGAAAAACAATAAAATACATGATATTTCACACTTGGTAAAACATCAACAACATAACAATATTCATACAAATCGCTTGACACGTTGCATTTGATTTGCTATAACTTTGTAACGGAAGGTCCGATTTGAGTTGGGAAAAGAGCATTTGGAGCAAAAAAAAAAATTGCTCTTTTATTTAAAACAACAATATATAAGTAATACTATTGTAATTGTTTTTTGGTGCGATCTTCCCTTAATTTCTAGATAATAATTTTCATCCATTTTCACTGCACTACATAGTGAATTTGACTGGGGCCTTTAGTTTGCTACAGTCCCGATACACGATATGGCCTATAGTGCCCTCTCTTAAGAGCTTTCGCAAAGGTTTTGTTTATTAAGTAGATTTCAAACTAAGTGAGACCCATGACATCTTTCGAAGGGGGATAATGATCGGGGTTTCCAATCCCGCTCGGCCAAGGGGAACTAGGCATTGGTTGGCACTACAAACATACTGTGTCCTAATGGTAAACAGGTTGGTACAGAATCACCTTACTGGAAACCTGAATGCATTGCAGTTCTACATGGTCGGTTAATTATAGAAGACCTTCTGCTATGTTGCCCGTGTTGCGCGAGAGCTGCGTTCGATATCGACAATTAGTAAGTATATGAAATGTTTACTATTTTTCGATATCGAAATTGGTAGTTTTTGTATATTACTAATATTCATATCAAAAAGCATTAGTAATTTGGTTAACCATCAAATGTTGGTAGTTTTTTCTGTAAAAACACCGTGACACGGTAGTGTTTCTTAGTTAGGGGTCCCGATAATGCTTTAGCTTCTATCGTACGCGTACGTTAAGAGCTGAAAAACATAACAATTCCTTTTCCCGTTTACTTAGGCGACTAAATACGCCGCCGGTACTTTGATGTTAATTATGTGTGTTTTGGGGCCGTTTCTTTTTGCACAATATCGTATGTCTGGTGGGAATGATGGCGTATTTTAGCCGCGGGAATTGTGGCGTCTGAACTGTGCTGTGTGTGCCGGCCATTTGTTTTGTGTACGTATTGACAATGTATGGAGAATATACGCTCTCTGGCCCATTCCTTTTCGCTTCCGGGTCAAAACTAACGCCCCGCATTCCCGCCAGAACAGAACATGGACAACGCACACGGGAGTTGAACCATTTTAACGTGCCTTCAAATGGGAGAATTATTTGGTGGTGTCGCCCTTCTAACCACTGATCTCTATACACTGGATGGCTAGCGCCCTCGAACGTGAAGGAAACCTCATTTCACGGCGGCCCTTTTGCTCTACCCAAGAACCCGATCTTTGCACGTACAACTGAATAGGGAACCTATGGAAAAGGGACAGAATTAGGGATGAATTGGCACGTCTTTCAAGGTTTGTCAATATTGGTTTTGATTTTCGAGTATAGGTGGGTTATTTTCTAACAAAATATGATTCAACATATTTAAAAATCTTTAATCTTTAAAATGCCCATATGTTCATTATTCAGCTCACAGACGATAATTCATGGAGAAGGCCTAATATGCTATGGGCCACCTAAAAAACCCCCCCGTCCCCCCCCCCCTTAGAGATTTTATATATCATTCGTCATGTTTTTCAGATAGCCAGGACCCTCATGCTATCAGAATCTGCTTGTTTGCCATTAATTAGTGGGTGGGGGGTGTTAGCGTAGGAGGGCTGTTGCCATGGCGAGACGCAGTAATGAAAATTGGAATTTTTTAGAAAATGAGCATATCTTTGCGAGTAACCCACTCAAACGCATCTAAGTGTCTAAGTATTGTATTTTGAGTTTTCCATTTTGATTGCAATCACGATCTGTATCATTTAAGGTCAGATTGTGCCGAATCTGGGTCATTGCCATGCACCAAACCTCTTAAATGGGATTTTTTAGAAAAAATCTATATCTTGATACTGACACAAAAAAAAAAAACAAATTCCACGTGTCTAGGGTATGTCAGTTAAGCTGCCCAGTTGAATTTCAATTACAATTGATGAGTAAATGGACCCATGGTTATACCAATTAAGTGTCAATTGCCATGGCACACTGTCTTAAAATTGGAATCTTTGATTTCCGTTCGACCAATCAAAATGAGAAACAATGTGAAGTTTGACTATAGACGGGACCATGTATTCCAATTATTGACTATTTTTCCAGTTAGTACCCTTAGCTATCACAACCTGCTTTGTTTGCCATTATTTTGATGGTGTATATCATGAAGAGCACCAGCCCCTATTGCCATGGCAACAAAGTATTGAGAACTAGATCATTCTAAAATGTTAATTTATATTTCAGCAAATAGGGGTTGTTTTCATCAAATAAAATCATGCATATAAAAGTCTTATGTAGGCTATATAATTGTTTGACATTCTTTTCTAAGTTCTGTGTGTTGGCCTTATGGGTATCCAAATGAAAAAGGTACCCCCTGAGGCAAGATTTAGGCTACCGGCTTCTTTTAAAATCCATCTCTAAGCACATGGCAATGACAGAAGTTCCACACCCGCCATTGTTATGTAAACAAGCCAAAAACCATCTGAATTGTTGGTAATTTACCTTCCTACGATAATGATAATGTTGATTAAATAATACCGAGAACCATGTAAAGAACATTACTGTTACATGTTTGTGACATATGTTTTATTCATAATGTTTTCAGGATACATTGCCAGTTCGATAAAGAAAAGTGAATTGTAGTGTAGTATCTAGTAAGCTTACATTTTGGGAAATTTTCCTTGATATCTTAAAATTCAGTAAAATATTTGTCGGATTATTTTCAGGGGCAAATGAGTACTCATTAATTCATTATCTTTAAAAAAAATCTTTAATGCATACCTACATAAGATATTATTCAAGTTTTTAGTACAAAATATCACTAACCATGGCGGCAGTGAAGTGCTATTGAATAAAACTACGGCAAACCCTTAAGGACACTTCCATACCCAAAAATAATAAGAAAATAAAAATGGATGATTTACAAGTGATTTTGGGTCATTTTATTATTCATGGTGCAGTACTGTTGAAATAAAACTACAGAAACCATGAAGGACAACTTTCATGACAAAATTGACACTATGTAACATTGTGATTGATTTACAAGTGGTATTAGCCATATTTTACGTTTTCTTTTTTCATTTTGTTAACGTTCCAGGTTACTAAAGCATAACAATACAAAGAGAGATAGAAAGATTAAGCGGTAAACTGGCAGAAGAAAAAGCCTTTGAGAAGTTGTTGCCTAAGAAAGTAAACTGAAACAAAAAAAAGATTTTTGTTCTGACATGCTAATCACTGTTGTACACAAAAATAAGCAAAATCAGCCCTCTACGGATCCAAGTTTTGGCAAAATCAGAGATTTGTACTGATTCGTAAGAAGCATGGAGAAGATGTTGATACATATGGCCAGAATCATAAAGGATATGCCCCGACCATACCTGAAACCTTGCATTGGTATCAATAGGTTATATTTTACCATAAGTTTACAAATATTTCCCAATTTTGAAGCGTGGAAGCTAAGAGTGACCCTGATGGTTTGCCACTATCATCATTTGAAAAGAAGACGTGTATCAGCCGGATCCCTCTGTGCTATTCCCAAGTAATGAGTTTCTTTTTTGCAACACGTAGGAGAAAAAGAAAGGGCCAAAGAAGAACCTCTTACAAAGTTTGTAACATCATCTGCAAGTAATTCTCATACAGACAGGCTCTAACAAAACCTGATTACGATATCAAGCAAAGTTCATTAAACTGTCTTGTTTGCAACGAGAGGCTACTATCACCACACATTTTAAGGCTCTTCCACAAGCCAGAATGAGCGTGAATACATACAAGCTCGCGGAGAAATGAAGAGTCCAAGGAAGAACATGTGGCTCATGCCAGCTTGCTTTGAGTATATTTCACAATACATAACTGAAGTGTCATCAACAATTGCAATGTGGAAACGGCTGGGTAATGCTTAGGGAGAATCCTTCTCTTCATCAGGAAAATATCAGATCAATAACAATCCAATTAATAAAAAAGACAACTTAAATACAAAATTAAAAGAAGATTTGGTCACAAAGTACATTCTGGCAAACCAAATTATCTAAGTGACTTAGTATATTCCCCATCTATTGATCTGGTCAGCAATGAAACTGCATTCCAGGCAGCTGCATCAGAGAGCAAGACTTGTTGGAAGCTGCAATGTTCTTGCGGAGGACATTAAATCCTGCCAAAAAAAACGAAGCTCAGACATGCCCCTGGCCACCACCACCTGGGCAATGAACTGAGCAAATGGGATTTTCCAACCAGTGCAATTGTCCAATTTTCTTTCTGATTTTTTTCTGCACTTTGTCGGCAAAAAGATGGAGGCATTATCTGCTGATATACCCGCAAAGTATTATCCATTGGCCGTGATATTATTTATGCCGTAACTAACGGCAAATGGATGACACCTACAGCATATCCTCTGTGAATTGTCATTCTGATCTGGCATTTTGACAGGAAGAGCATACATTCATGCTACTGAACAATGTGGCCCTGTGTGTCATAGTCAAAGCTACTAGAAATACCTCACTGGCTACTACAATGGCCATCAAAGACCTATAGTCCCCATTCCACCAGGCATCAAAACTCAAGGCAATGAAGTGGTACACTTCTGCTGGGACAATTTTGACTCAATGAAGAAACCGCATCTGGATCGGTACAACGCACGTCACCCATGGGCCTTTGTGATTCAAGAGACGTTATGATCACAGTAATGAGTGAGTACGTACTGCTGTTGCTAAGACAAAGAAGCGATCGGTGGCAGATGACGATATTATTTAATGGAAGCCATGTTTGGTCAAAACATGTCCGAACCAAGCCTTCTGGTCAATTACTGAGCCCTCAAAACAGCACAGCGATAAGAATATCAGATTTGAAGGCAATCTGACACAAATATGGTGCTGGCAGAGTTCTACCACAAGCCGTTGAGCAAAACAGACCAGTGGGGAGTTGGGATCTCTCTTACTGGGGAGAGAGGTGAGGAAAGAAATCAACTGTGGAATCCATCCTCCCATGTAAACGCCCCGATCACTGACAATATGACTGTTGATGCATGTTTAAAGATTCACCGGAGGCATCCGGCTGCTATTGGACAGGCCTACACAATTGTCACTTCAGATCTAGCTGCTGCTAAGAAGGCCTACGGAATTGTGTGGTCATATCCAATCGGATTCCACAATGTCCATAATTCACTTGGTGGTCATTCCCACATGTGCTGTACATACATAGGTGCAATTGGAAGTACAAAGGGATTGGATTGAAGGAATTGTGGGTTGAATCTACCGTGTTTGCACGTGGTTCAATTGAAAAGGTCATGAAATGGAAAAACACTACAATAGGGCCAGGTATGTTTATCAGAACGGCCCTTGAAGCCTAGAGCGGCTGTTATGGACCTTCAATTTCTAGATAAGAAGGTCAAGTCATCGGTGAGGAGGAATGAAAGTTTGATCACCAATTTGGCAAAGACGGCCAAGTTTGGAAAATGTGTCTGCTGTCAAGCAAACCCCCAATGGCAGGAATAGCTGGAATAAGTATGAGCTTACAAGGCAAAATTGCGTGCTGGAGAAAGGGGAAAGCCGCAACGTTTTGGATAGGTTAATATGGATAAGGCATGGCTCCTGATGCGTTTTCTGATGGCTACGAAGGCAAATGACATCACCCTGCACATGGCCTGTCTGCATGAAATGGTGCCCTCTCTCTTCTTCCGTCAATATAAGCCCAACTATGCTAGGTATACATCGGTGACTTGAAACTTCGTTCTAAATCTTTCACACCACACATCCTGGTGCGATGGAACTTCTCTTCAGAAGAATGGGAATGAGTGTGAAATCGGGTCTGAGGTTCCTAACTCTCGAAATGCTGTGGACATAACAATGAGCAGACCTTACAACCGTCACGGGCCAGTGGACACTGGTCCTGGAATCATTGGCTTCAGCCGCAATTTGGCAGCGTATCATAGTGGGAGTTGCCCCGTCATGCACGTGCTGAATATTTACAGTAGCATACATAAATGTACTTAAAATCATCATGGAAGGGCATGTTGTGTTACCCACACTTAATATTATTTTGATAATACGTGCCGTGGTAGTGAACAAAACAAATAACAACAACTCAGCAGCCTGTAACAGTATCTTAAAATAAATTTACTTAATATAGACACATTATTTACAACTATCAGGTATAAAATGCTATTATACCAATATATTCAGTGAATACACACCCAACACTAACACACAACGCACATACCGTACCACGTCGTGCTCACATGTTAACTATTCAATGGATAGTAAACTATTTTCAAAATAATTAAATTACAAGCATAGTACACTACCATAGTCACTTTGATATAATCAAAAACATTAAATTAACAATGAATAAATACATTTTAAAAGTTCTTTTAAATACTTTTTATATTTCTTATTGCACATAGTTGGTGGAATAGTTATTCCATATCAGACCAGATATTTAAGGATTAACTGCTGGATTGTAATTGTGGTAGACTTCTATGGCAGAACCTAACTATTTTGTTTCAAAGATATAACCATATAATGAGTTCTTTCAAAATTTAAAAATTCAGTACGGCAAACCTCTGACTCTAACTCCTGCATGGCGTTTGGTGTGATGAACCAGCAACCAAAAGATTTCAACCCATCTGAGATTTGCAAAAGGGGAGCTGTGCTGTAAGAAATATGATTACCCGCCTTTCCAGAACTTCATGAACCCCTTTAATGACCTATGATAACAACTGTTCTGCATATCATCAGGGAGACAGTTCCAGAAGACATAAGCCATTGACTTTTACTCACGTGGACACACATGGAACTAATGCTTACAGTGTTTTGTACTGAGAGGCTATTGCAAGACATTCGCTTCCCGCACCATATCAAACGACTGAAGTTGAAGCCATTCACATGCAGGCCAGTGAAAACGCTCTGTGAAAGGCTCGAAAGAAGACAAAGAACTTGTTTGCAAAAGAATGTGTTTTTGTGCCATCTTGTAGTTCTTGCAATGAACCATGAACTAATGTATGACAAGGGAATGTCATAACCATACCCACTTGGTCCAGTGCCCTTGGAGCCTTGCTACTGTGAGGAGCACCATCAAACAGACCTAAGTGCAAAGCTGCTACAACAAACCTGGAAAGAAGCCATACAACGTCAACCAGGCCCGATTCTGCCGTTCCATTTTATTTACGGCAATGCAATGTTCAAGCACTCACTCAAATCCCAAAACCTTTTGAATATTGGCTTCATAGCGTATCTTTGCACAACTTCCAAATAGCACCCGTGTTGATTTTGTCCACGGATACATACCAGGAGCAGAGTAATCCAAATATAGAGAGGGAACGCGCCCGTGGCACATCACGAAAGATTTCTCATTCATGACCTCTCACTCGAATACCTCGTGACTACAAGCAGTTCTTGGCCAACAGTACAAACAAAACGCAGCTTTACGCCCATTCACGAGAATGGAAGCAGACAGTACGCCCCAACGTTGAAATGGCGACAGGTATGTTTGTCCTGTGGGAGAGGACTGCTGGTTCTAAGTAGCAATTGATGGCATCGCTGAGGCAAATATATTCCAAGCTTGCGATCAAAGCAGGTGTGTACTCTAGTCCAAATAATCTATTTAAAAAGTGTTATTTTACCTGCCAATTCTGCTTTGGTCTTCTCTACTCCAGTCAAACTCTACCCATTTTAACTCTACCCGATTTTCCCTACTCTCTACTCGAGTATACTTTACGAAAGCTATGTCATTATTTAAAGTGCAAATGCAAAAGAAACATGTCTTAACGCATAATTTGGTAACTCCAAAATGTCATTGTGAATGCTGGTAATTTTAGTGAAACTTTAGCAATATCCCTTCACAGAGGGTCCTAACATTACTTCTTCATAAGCAATCGCTTTGTCTCTTTTTCAGGAGGAGGCCGACACCAATAAAATCATACTCATTGCTGTCATATGCAAACACACTGTCACTGACGAAGTGCCATACTAGTTAGATCACCGATACGCACGTATTTCATATTGTCTTATGAAGTAGTCACAGCATTCAGGATACCTCTAATCATGGACAGCCGGTGTTGCAGACAAGCGCGGTTGATTGACATCAATCAGCAGTCCAAAGTTTGCAATGACTTGGGTTGGCAATGCATTACTCTCATTGCACGCTTTCACCGGCTGTGATAGTTTAGTTCCTTTTGTGGCGTCAGGGTAAAGGGGGACCCCTGCCCCGAGTGTGCACAAGACAATCCCTAATAATTCCTGTTTTTGCAAGTCTTGTTACAGCCTATACCGTCACTCCAGGACAGTTTTGATCATCTGGAGGAATTCCACATGCTTTTGTAGGGGCAAGGTCAGTATCAAGGACATTAACAAGCTCCGATACACTATGTTCATGACCTGATACACCCGCTAAGTAGAAGCACTACTATGCAGTGAATTTGGCATAGACCTAAGTTTGCTTCCACCTGCAGAGCTTCCTTGAGCGATGCTATGTGTAACTTCCAACTAATCAGGCTCTCATCTGGAACCAAGCAGATTTCGCATATCCCGAAACGCCCAAAGCCGACAATGGCGCAGGGCTGGCTTCTAGAAAGGGCAGACATAGTGTACCATGGACGGAAGCGAATGCCTTCCAGAAGGAACTGGTTGATTTGGTTTGTATGATGAAGAAGGGCCAATAAGACAGGATGCTGAAGCTGAAGAGGAGATTACCAACATTCACAATATGACTGTTTTGATAATGATGAAGAGGAAGAGGAGGAAATGAGGAAGAGGACTGATATCAATATTATCCATGTTTTGTAAGCCCTCAATTTGTATGCCTTACACTGAAAGATGTCATAATGTGTTAATGGGCCAGTGTGTTTTTTTTTTAATTCCTATTTTTAATTATGTAGTGTCATGACAACCATCTTGCTTAGACATGCATGACAGAGGTACTTAGATCTTGATTGGCAATCACTGGGTAGCTACAAATTCATATACCTAAGACACGGAAATTGTTTGTTGGTTGTGTTATTTTGTTATCACACACCAAAAAAATCCCCCGCAAAAAGCTCCTTTCATCACATTCTACCATGGTAAACACAGTAAATATGTTTTATGTTGTTTTGTTTACAAGATATGACATTTCTCTGAATTCCAATCTTGCATTACTTACACTCCCATTGCATGGCACTGCTTTTGGTGCGCAAAACACCCCCCCCCCACCATTTAAAGCCAACAAGCAAATTCTGATATCCAAGTCCTAGCTAACACAAAAACTCTATGAATGACAATCTCTAAGGGAGGCAGGGTTTCGCTTTGAAAAGTATAAAATTTTCTCCTCAAAAGCTAATTTTTGGACATTGTTAACCATGGTAACGGCCATAAATTGGCATTTTCGTGACCTCAAATAATCTCAATTTTGCTTGAATCAAATGGGAATCCTGAAAATAACTGAATTGACACCTAGAGCCTGTTTTTATTTGTGGAGTTAGAAAGATATGACATTTTCCAAATTCGCCATTTTCATTACTGCTTTGCCATGGCAACATCTTTGCTCTGGCTCCCATACATCAACACCAAATGTAAAGGGCAACAAGCAGATTCTGATAGTTGAGGATCCAAGCTAACATAAACTCGATGCATGACAACTCTCATAAGGGTAGGGAGGGTTTGCTTTTAAAAAAATATAAAATTTTCGTCCTTCAACAATCCCAATTTTTTGAGACATGTTACCTGACCATGGAACGGCCATAAATTGGCATCTGTGACCTCAAATAATCTCAATCTTTGCCTTGGCAATCAATGGAAGCCTGCAATACATAGAAATTGACACTAGAGCATGTTTTTATGTTGTGTATTTAGAACGATTTTTTAATTAATCTAAATTCTCATGTTTCATTACTCTGCGTTGCCATGCAACGGCTCTGGCGCCCGTACCCACCACCAATTTAAAGGCAAACCAGCAGATTCTGATAGCTGAGGGACCAGCTAACATAAAAACATGAATGAAAATCTCTAAGGGTGGGGTGGGGAGGGGTTCGGTTTTGGGCCCATAGCCTATAATTTGCTTTGACTACTAGCATTCCAGATATATAGATATATTAATCCTCCTTCAAGATTTTTTTCCGCTTTAAAACTAACCACCCTCACCTATATCAATGTATTTTCACTCTTTCCTTAACTTCATGTTCATATTGGGAATGTTGGGTACTTATTGGATACCAATTGAAAGAGAAAAACGCAAAGCTATCTTGTGGTAACCAAATTTATTTATAGAATCGAGTGTAACAAGAAAACTCACAGGGGTGGTTACCCCCCCCCCCCCCGATTCTGAAGGAGTTCTGGAAATGACCTCGGATCTCTTTTTACAAACAGCATGCCGGTACTATTTTAAAAATTTGGAATACAATTCCTGGGCGTCTTGAATTTTGGTGGGGACCATGCTCGTTCCAACAAAAAAAAGTCGACTAATAGCTGCAATGCAGGAGCAACTCTACCCCGCAGGATATACCATTCACACTAATTGAAGTTCCAGGGGTATCCAAATTCAGTTGATTGTTGACTGGTTCAATGATAAAAATAGGAAAATGTAACCTCAACATATCAGCAATAAACCCCCGAGTGTGTATTTTTTGTATATTGGCTATTTTAAAGGTATTTTAAGTCACTTACTGAGAGCAGGTCCCACAAGGGTATATTTTACTGCAAATTGCCCTTACTTTACAAAAAAAACCCTGAAAACTAGACTAAGTATAATTTTACAAAAAATGGCTCCGTCAGACTTCCCGTTATGAGGTTATTTTCATGAAATTGTCGTGTTATCCTTTTAGGGGTCAATTTCAGAACTCCTGGAATGAGCACGGGTAGGTACTCTACAAACCCCTGATTGAACCCCCCCCCCCATCGGATAAAATTCTTGCTTTGAAGTAAAGATAAATGCACTGTAGTCTTGGGTTCGTTACTGCCTCAAAACCATTGGTTAAATCAACTTGAATTGGAAATTTAAATTGAAAGGACTGAATTGTCCCCTTGACCTTGGATTTATAAGCTATTCTAGTGGCGAAAGCCCAAGCACCCCTTATGTCCCCCTCATGAGATCCATTTCTACCTGTATCCAGCGAAAAATCTCAGAATTAATCCTAATTTAATATTGACTAGAATAGTGCTCATACGGGTATTCCCCATGGCGTTATAGCATTTTAGAGCACATAGTCTATACAGTGGCAATGCACTTGCATAAAGTATTATGTATCCAGTGTATAGGCTAAGACGTGTACCCACCAGTTTCATCACTATAATTGGTCGCAAAATTGCCTAGAATACATCCATTTACGTTCTACCCACAGTTAATTACAGGCAAAACGGGCAACATACACCATACAAATTGCAAATGCTTGATTTTTTTCAGAATAGTGCCAGAAAAGTACTTTTATCAGGCATATATGTAGACTCATCCCATAGAACCCCGTGCAACCGAGTGAAAGTTATGGGTAGAGCAAAAAGGACGCTGCGCAACTCGGTATATTCCTCGGCTCGCTATTCAATCGCGTGGAGATTGACTATCCAGTGTGTAGAGAACAGTGCTTCTAACCATTCTTCCAGCCGTGTCTTCTTGTAGCAGAATAAAAGCGAGTAATTTTGAGTAAAAAGGGCCAAAACGGACTGAAAAATAATAAAAGTGCAGATATTTTTAGTAGTCGATTTCCTAAAATCAGTACTTTTTTTGTTACAATCTTCTACATTAAAATAACAATTGTTACTTGGGAATTTATTAACAACCCCTTTAAGAATAGACTAGTTAGAAAAAGCATGAATAATAAAAAATAATAAAGTATTCAACATGTTTTGATATTCACCCCACATATGAACATTTGAAACTTACCTAATCCCCCCAATAATCAAGTATACAATGTCTATTCAATTTTTAGATAGGGGTCTTATAAGTGCCCTGAGGCTGACGGTATAACAACGTCCTCTCAGTATAGTATTTCAACTGATACATGTGCGTAATGTACGTGAATTAGACAATAACTGAATTTGAAGCATGTCTTTGTAATCAGTGTCTTATAAATGATAGCACTGAAAATTCTTATTTTTATCAAAATGAAGTTTTTCAAAGCATTTTTCTTTGAAATGAATTTGTTTGGTGCGATTTATCAAAGTGGACCTTTCGAGCGCTAAGCACAAGAACTAACGGGTAGGATGCAGGCGCCCGCCTTAGCGCCCCTGATGGTGGGTGTCCAGGGGGATTTACTTTCTGCTAAAGCGGACCTTTTTGGCAGAATCCTCGGGGTTTTTTTTTTTGGGGGGGCGACCCCCCCCCCCCCCCCGCCCCCCGCCGGCTACGACCAGCCATGATTTTATTGGCTTACTACAAACAGAAGGCCATGAATATGTTGATATAACCTAAGTTTTCAAAATAGCAGCAGCGGAAACTTTTCTGTATTTTCATAGGTAAATTACCGCCCTTCGCACTTGATTCCGTCCCGTCATGAAACACACACTGCTATGTTTTTAATAGAAATATTGTAAATGGATTGTTGTTGTTAACATGCCAGTTGCAACAATAATTTGATAGTTGGAAAGTTTTCATTCAATTTGAGATTTTAGCCTTCGAAAATAAAAAAATCGCCTCAAATGGCGACGGGACCGGAATTAACGCTTTAATTTTTTCCTACTCTTAAAAACACGTTTTAGATTTTGTTTTTAATGTTTGATTTGTGTGATTAAAGAACTATTAAAATGCAAACAAAAACACCTCAGAAATTTGTTATCTCTTTTTAGTATTAGATATATCATTTTTTTTTTTTTCAAATTCCTTCCCGTCGCACTAAGAGGGCGCCCATTTTTTATCTTTAGTTGCTTTGGTTAGTACCCTTTGTAGCCATGGGTGCAATTTACTTCACTAGCAGACTGGACATTTGGACTTGGACTAGGTTTGGTATGACCATTTTGTTTGCTTTGGCCCATCATTTTTCCAATGCTGTGATAAGAAGATATTTTGCAGTGTCACAGGTAAGTTATGTGTTCAATAGCAACGTTTAATGAAATACTGCTTTTTCATGCCGTAAACTTCAATACGCATTTTGGGTTTCCCACCGGAAATCATTTGTTCCGAAATTCTTATGCATTGTGTTTAGAATGCACCAACGATGTAGGAGTAGATAAAATAAATAGCGCCTATATATTCCTATGGTGTTTTGTGTCATACGGTAATTTTTCTGTCATAACTGTGCAAAAACCGCTTGCTGTACATAAATTTTACCAGTAACGAGCACTCTTTGAATGCCTTGTATTTTTTGCGCCACTAACCGCGAGCTGTGCATGGAGATGACCCGTAATGACACAAAACACCATAGAAATATATATGTCTCTATTTATTTTATCGTACTCCTACATCGTGGTGCATTCCTATCCATAAGAAAATGCATAAGAATTTCGGAACAAACTGATTTCCGGTATATAGGGAAACCCAAAATCCGCGTATTGAAACTCTCTATCTTTCTGTGAAATCATGTATTTTATAGGTCAACATGTCTTTACTAGAACATTATTATATATTGTATGCGTAGCATCCAACCTTTTTTACATGTGGCCAAGAATATTCCTCTTCCTCTCACGGTGAATGGGCAGACTTAAACTGTTATTGATGTCCACCACGGCGAGTGCCAAATTGTGTAAAACGTTTTCTATGGAGTGTGAACTGCGCACGCACTATGAGATTGCTATTTATGTCCGTATTGAACTACGTGCTTACACAATTGTGGCACTCGACGCCCCTCTGTCTCACTATTTTGAAATCTACTATAATTTACTATAAAGATTGCGACCTTCAAATTGGGATTTAGAGAATAATACTATTAAGCTCGCTGCTAACACTGTCCAACATTGTCACAGTGAATCTGGGCAGCGACATCCTAATCGGCTTGGCATTCATGATGTCCACGTCAAAGCTTCAGCTGTGACCACGGCTTACTGACGGGCGGAAGCATGTATGAGTTGTCAGTCCTTGCATATTGGGTAGCCGTGTTCTGTAATGTCCCTTGACTGCATTAAATGCACTTTTGCACAATCACGGACTCCCTGCCTTGTTTTAGGGGAATTTCAACCCCAGTACTAACAAAAAATAACGCTACCTCCTATTTTGGCTCTGATCGTCAGATTTTCCTCTTGGGATGTTAGGGATATAGCGTAAAATATACTATGGAAACTAAGACGGCAATTATTGTCTCTGAAAAAAACTAAAAATGAATTTGACTCTCGTTTGTAGATTTACGTTGCTCGACTCTTTTGAAGTTCGCAGCTTTAAGTAGGCATAGAGAACAAAAAAATCTTCAGATGCAGAAAACTTGTTGACGCTTTGACGCGATTAAATCCTTGCAATGTTTTGACCCCCTGTATAACCTTGTCCCCCTAAATATGCTTGCTACTACTTTATTTTTGTTATTCCTGAACCTTTCGGCACTTTCTAGCCCAGAGTCCGCTCATCGGTTTCATTGAACATTAGCCTTTGATTTCTAGATATAATTGTCTCGTCCTCTAGGCTGTTTTTCGATGAAACTTAACCCGAAATCGCTATCAGGAAGCCAAAAATTGGCTGGCTGCAATGTCACAAAACAAGGCCAATCGTTACCGCTAAAATTCCGTGGTGGCGAGCCTCAGGAAAGTGCCTAGCACGGGTCCCAGTTAAGGGTTAAAGATTGATATCTGTTTTTAACGGGTTTTCTCACTACAATTCTGGAGAAATTGAATTCTTTGCAAAAAATGATTTTACCTGTCCATCATCGTGAATGCTGGACACATATCCTCCAACTGATTGTTCAGAAGGGAGGGCAGCAGTTGAGCTTCTGCCTGTCAGCTCATGATCTGACCCAAATTGTTTTCTGGAGCCTATCAACTTGGCAACCGCCTGGATCTCATCCAAATCTTTTTTCTCCATTGTCCATTGATCACAGCTTGGAACATCATAACTACCTTGCGAAAAAACACACTGCAAGCCTCACCATTATCTCCATGGAATAGTCTACTATACAGAACTGCCCTGATAAATCATATGATAAGTTGTATGTTGTATCTCCCACTTTTATTCTTATATCCCATATGAAGCCGTGTATAACTTAGATTTTTGATGAAAAATCATATTTTGTTTGCCCCGCGTGAATTTTCATCAGTTTTTTTTTCACAGAAGGTAGTTGGAGGCACACATTTGGTTCTAACCAACTTTGGGTCGTCAGGAGCGTGTCGCCGTTGATATTTTTTTGTGTTTATATTCTCGTTTGGTGGGTCACTTCAACAGCTGTGTTGTATCATTATTTTATATTGAGTATTTTTACTTGGATGATATTACATGGCCTCAATAACCATAAGCCCTACGGGTTGTCCATTGCTTTGTCCTAGCATATAATATCATATACCTCACCAGTCCATCTTAGCAGTCTACAATTGATACTTTATGTATTATTATATATTATACTGTATTACATATTTCTGTCACGTACGATATGTTATGCTGAATAAATTTGAACTTGAACTTGAACTTGAATGTCACCAATACCATCAGTGGTGCCATGCAAGAATTCATTCCACAAAAGGTGATCAAGGCCTTTGAATCTTATCCAGAATGGTGGAAAGAAGGCTGCGATAAAGCTCTGAAGAAGAAAGATAGTGCCTGGAGAAGGTGGAAATCTCTTGGAACTCCCGAAGCTCGCCTAAATTACAACAAGGCTAGAAACGAGTATACATCTGTTTCTAGGAAAGCTGCTTCTACTCACAAGATCAGAGTCAGAGATAAAATAACAGACGAGCTCCAGACTGGATCTAAGTCTTGGTGGTGGACAGCTCGTAGCCTAATGGGAAAAGGAGGGAAGTCTGAAATACCAGTCCTTAAATCAGGCAACTCTACATACCTCTCTGCCGAGCAAAAGCTGAATGTTTTGCGACTTTCTTCAGTGAAAAGTCTACCATTCCTGCTGCTGAAAATGACAAGCCTGTCTCCAGCATTCCCCGTAGAACTACCTCAAGTTGTGGCAAGATGGTGTTCTGGCCAAGGAAGGTTAAGAAACAACTGTTGAAAGTAGATGTCAACAAAGCCTCCGGACCAGATGGCATCCCAGCCATCGTTTTGAGAAATGCTGCCCCAGAACTGGCGGTTCCACCGGCACCTCTATTCCAACTTTGCTTTGATAAGGGCCACATGCCAGTGATGTGGAAAGTAGCTGAATTCATCCCATATCATAAGAAGGGCAACAATCATTTGCTTAGTAACTATCGACCGATCTCCTTGCTATTTATAATATCCAAGGTAATGTGTGAATGATCTATGAAACAATGTGGCGCCATCTTGATGCGCATTCATTGATATCAAACAGACAGTATGGCTTTAGGTCAGGCCATTCTACATCTGATGCCCTGACCTATGTTTTCCAATGCATCACTAATTCCATCAATGACCGAGAGGAAGCTAGAATTGTATGTCTTGATATCAGCAAAGCATTTGACAGAGTGTGGCATCCTGGTCTACTGGCCAAGCTCTGGCCATTCTACATCTGATGCCCTGACCTATGTTTCCCAATGCATCACTAATTCCATCAATGACCGAGAGGAAGCTAGAATTGTATGTCTTGATATCAGCAAAGCATTTGACAGAGTGTGGCATCCTGGTCTACTGGCCAAGCTCTGGCCATTCTACATCTGATGCCCTGACCTATGTTTCCCAATGCATCACTAATTCCATCAATGACCGAGAGGAAGCTAGAATTGTATGTCTTGATATCAGCAAAGCATTTGACAGAGTGTGGCATCCTGGTCTACTGGCCAAGCTCTGGCCATTCTACATCTGAAAAAAAAAAAAAAAAAAAACAGCAAAGCATTTGACAGAGTGTGGCATCCTGGTCTACTGGCCAAGCTCTGGCCATTCTACATCTGATGCCCTGACCTATGTTTCCCAATGCATCACTAATTCCATCAATGACCGAGAGGAAGCTAGAATTGTATGTCTTGATATCAGCAAAGCATTGACAGAGTGTGGCATTCTGGTCTACTGGCCAAGCTTTCTGCCTTAGGATTCTCAGATAAGTTACTGAAGTGGCTGAAGGACTACCTGAGTGACCGCTCCCTCAGAGTCGTCCTAAACGGGAGGGTATCCAGCAAGAAGTCGATCAATGCCGGTGTACCACAAGGCTCAATCCTCGACCCTCTTCTTTTTATTATATTCATTGACGACATCACAAGAAAAATCCTGAATCCATCCATCCTCTACGCAGACGATGTCACACTTATGACCTTCATAAAGTCAAAAGAGGACAGAATCCCAGCTGCTGCCTCTCTCAACAAAGACCTGCAGGAAATCGAGTCTTGAGTAACTTCATGGAATGTACTTATCGGTGCTGCCAAGTGTAAAACTGTAACAATATAAAACAAGAAAGATGCTGCAACAGGCCATCCAAGTCTCCACTTCTTTGGAACAACTCTAGAAGAGGCTGACAGTGTCGATCTACTTGGCATCTCCATCAGTAATGACCTGTCATGGTCCCCTGTGATTACCAAAATGGCTAAAACTGCCAGTCAGCGACTAGGATTGCTCCGTCGAGCTGCACCCTATCTAGGGACAACTGAAAGTGCTGTTATATATAAATCCATGGTTCGATCCAACATGGAATATGCAAGTTCAGTATGGTGTGGAGAAACACGCACTTCACTATCCAAATTAGATGTAATTTTATATATTAATTTTACTAGCCTACTACTTATTGGTTCGTTTATTTTTTTCCGTATCTACCCTCATTGAAATCTCTTGTTCTGTTTGAAAATCAAAATAACAACCTGTAGGCCCTATCGAGTTTCGTTTCTGTGTATGTCGTATCATATCAGTGAAAAAAGATTCCCTTCCACTTTCTAGATATAAAGAAAGGCTAAGGGCCGATTGAAAAGAATCTGGCACCCAATTCAAACCCATCCACACTGATCTAACATAAAAGAGGGATTTATGCTTCCAAGAACTGCAATTTAAGAGTTCAGAAACTGAAACTGATGGATTGTTATGTACTACGAAAAATATGGAACAATCCATTTGTGTCATTTCATTTTCATTTACCCTCATTAAAATATATTGTTCTTCTTGAAACCACAAAGCCCATATTGATTTTCCTTTCTGTTCGGGTCGTACCATATCACTGAAAGGAATTTCGCGCCCACTTTATACCAGAAGTAAAAAAAGAGCAGACTGATCTAAAAGAGGGATGTCGAATTTAAAATTAGTGCAGTGCATCGGTATCGCCTCCTCTTTAATTTATCTATTCTCATTAAATTCTATTGTCTATCTTGAATAACACAATAGTTACCCGTATATTCGTTTCTGTGAAAAGAATTTCCCGCCCATTTACCAGAAGTAAAAAGAGAGTAAAAGACAATTAAAAAATGGTCTTTCTGCACCGTTCTTCATACTTTTATTCTCTCATTATCTATTCTCATTACACTATATTGTCCCATGCTTGAATAACCAATAGCAACCCCTATATTCGTTTCTGTGAAAAGAATTTCCCGCCATTTACCAGGTAAAAGAAGTAAAAGACAATTGAAACAATCTGGCACCCTCCCCCCAATTGACCTCCACCTGACAAACAAAAATAGAACACAACATGAAAAATTCTTATGGTCATAATAGGTGACATGACCCCATGATTAGGGCAGTGGATAACAATAATCAGATTAGTTTTATAACAGTCGTCGGCTGCGGCTATTCACTTCCTTCTTTGTGATATAATACATATATATCCGTTTCTGATAATAGTTGTTTCTCAATCATCTCACATTACAATAAAGAAGAAAGATGTCGCATGTGGAGGGAAACTGGCAACTCGAACATTGACTCTTCTTCCATTACACGGAATTCTTTTGTTTACGGCGATATTATTATTACATATGAAATGCCGTCAAGGCTTATTTGGTATACAGTTGATACCACTCACCATGCTACTTTGGCAGTGGCTCCATCCATTCCACTATACCACTGTGGCATGTCTTCGTGGACGCATAACCCCCGCCGCCGCGCGCACGTGGCTGTCAGCCTGCTATTAACTAAAACGGGGATCCCGTCTGCTCATTACAGTCCACGGTAAGGTATTTCGCGGCGACTTTGTTGTCAAAAGTTTGTAACTTATGGACCATCTTTTTCACATTCCATGCGGGACAATTGAATTTAATTATTAAGAACACTTACAGATTTGATCTTAAAAAGGAATTTTCAATTATTGGAATAACAGCACAATTTTGGAAAAAAAAAATAAAGATTTGATGACGTCCGGCATTGATGTGCTTAACTATTATTTTGCGTCGGGGGACCCATTCAAGGGAAATGACGTAACGTATCCCTACATTGGAAAACAACCCGATTTCGTCATCGTACGTCGTTTGAATCAGTAGTGAAACAGTAAAATTTTGTCACTGTTTTTAGACCTAATAAACCGTGTCTTGTTTGAAAAATAATAGCACCTGGGCATAGGGCCATATGTACAGACCTTGATTTAACATAGTCGGCTTTATATATTCGTCGCCCCCGAAGAGCAGAACTTCTACCTGATACCTGACACGTGACCTGGTACTTGACACCAAACTATTCATCTGTTACCGTTTATAACTACACTACGGCAAAACAACAAGCATTCTGTATCTCCGTTGTTCACGCACTGAATCGATCAAGATGTGAGACTATACTGTAGTAAAGACTATTTCAATGCAGTTCAAGGCGTGTAAGACACCTTATCGAACCTAACACCTATAGATGATATCTATCGCTCTTCTACCGACCGCTTGATAGCTCAGTCGGTTAGAGCGTCGGGCATGTATACCGAAGGGCGCCGTTCGAATCCGTCCCAGCGCACTGGGTTTTTTTCAACCTATCGTGCTGCGCATGGCCATCTCCCAGGAAAGATTAATATATTATATTTTCAATGCAGTTCAAGTCTAGTGTGGTACTTTCAATACGTACTTACCAGCATCGGGGTAAACTATTATCTTAAATTGTTTTTCAACATGTTCAAAATTCAAATCCCATGCAAATAATGCTCCTTAGTGATAGCCAGGAAACAGTAAGAGTAGCATTGTCATGTCACGCATGATTTGAACATTTAACCTTGGCCTGCCAATACTTGGGTTCCAATTTGGACACCCTCAACTTGGTTTTACATCCAGCTTATAGCATTTGATGAATTTCATCGCTGTGCTTTTAATTTGGGGTTGTTTGATGTACACAAAACTCCGAACCTCCCCTGCAATTATCTCTATCAAACAAATACCCTTGAACATACGCTCCATGGCTATAGCTATGCGCTCTGTAGCCATGCGCCCTGATACCCTCAATATCAAAACAGCCCTATTATAATTATTCTACACCCCAAACGATGACTCCTGGTTTCCCAACGGAACGTAAATTTTCTTTATTGCTTAGTTGTTTGGTACTGCACTATGTCTTTGTGTTTAAAACACCAAATCTTCAACATACTGTAAACATGTTAATTTTAAACTAAGTCCTTGGGGGGGTGTGGGCGGGGCCGTGTGGGGGAGTTATCAAGTAAGATCCCCCACCCTGTACACACGATTCTACAATTTACCCTTGGAACTCTTGCACGTTGAGAACTTTTACCGTGCCCTAGTTTCTTGATGATTAACTCCTTGAAGGAACTGACAATGGGATGCAGGTTTTTATTTTCTCTATTTCACCTCAAGGGGTGGCAAAACGCCATTTTTATTTCTCTTGTGATCTCATCTTTTCATCTAACACTTTTATCATTTCTTTACTGATAATCTTATCATACACAACTATCAATTATATGATTGTAATTACTCCTACATTTTTTTTACATATTTCATTTTCACACCCGGTTAAAGAAATATTGTCATTCTCATATACTATTTCCAGTCACAGTGTCTATATCAGATGATTCTATTTTTTTTTTCATTTTCAACACACGCTTAAAGAAATATTTTAGTCTCATATTCGAGTTTATCGATTCCCAATTTTGTGTAGCAAACCTTCTGTTGCTTATCATTTTAAGGGAACAAATAATGTATTTCCATGTCATTCCATTTGCTTGTCTAAAATATTTTAGAGTAGGTAAATAGCTTACTCCAAATCTTCATCTTTACATTATCTTTCATATTTCTTCTTCTCACGTGCTTTTTGTATTTCATGAAATTTTCTTATCCACATGTAAATATATAAATCAGTTCCAACCCTTTTTCGCCTATTGGACATAATTTGAGCTTATCACTGCGGTGTTCCGAGAATATCAAACATTGTACAGACGTCGTTTTCTTTATTTTGTAGGTCGTACCATAAATTAAAATTTCAGCTATGTCTAATCGAAATGTAACTAAGTGAGTAGAAGTTTCTTTCCACTTCCACAATATTTTAATGATCTTACATTTATCAAAATGGTTGTAATCGTCAATTACTTGGCAGGTATTAGCAATATTTAGAAAGTCCATAATTCCACTAAAAAAAAAATAAACAGGTTGTACTTAATGTTGTAAGATATACAGCATTTTATATTCAATTGTCCAACTTATTACTCCCTCGTCTTTGTATTTTAACAGAAAAAATATGTGTTCCATTTCTCATTAATCACTTTGCTCTTTGACTGTAAATTGTTTCTTCCATGTTTTTTACAGCAGGAATCTCATCGAATTTTAAATAGGACTTCATAAATTTGTTTAGATGTGACGTTACATATGAAATTTTCTTATTCCGTAGGTAACCCATCTCTGGGTCTGGGAATGGTTTAATTACAATAGACGTATCATAAATGACGTTCTTCCATTCACTGGAAGTGCTTCTTTTATTTTTCTAAATTAAATATTAAAGGAGGGCCATTGCCCAAAATGGGATAATTCTTCTAATTATAAATCTCTTGCAACAACAATATAGGAAACGTATATGATGTCGGCATTGATCCACTTCTAAAAACAATATTTTCCCATTAATTTAAAATCACGATTTTCCCGCAGAGAACTTGATCCGTACTATCTAAGATTTTAAGGTGAGAAAGATTTTTGCTGTTGCGAAATATACCAGCTTTCTAATACATCAATTAAAATTCGTATTTGGTTACAGTCAATTGTGTCAAATGCATTTGATTTTACAGTTTTATTTAATGTAGTAGGGCAAGCCACCTACTTTATCAAACCAAAATTCGCCACATCTTACCACAACCATTATTAGTATTGTTTAACATTCTAGCAATCCATTTACTTTTTAGGATACGTCTTTGCTTTCAACATCGACCATCTTTTAGGCCACCATATTCCATGTGAGCTGTTTATTGTTTTCCTTCTTATTCTTTCTTTTTTTGAGTCCACAAAAATGAAAAAATTTTGTCTATCTTTTTTTTAATGACATAGGCCTGGACTGTTGATTTGTTCATTGTAGAGCTAATTGGGGGGTGAAATACCATGAGATTTATTATATTTATTTTTCCAATAAATTTAAATTCGTGATTTCCCGTGACTAGCATTTTTAGTTAATTTATCAGCCTGCTGTACAGTTTAAGTTTTTTTCAGCTTCTTTCACATTGCGACTGAAATATGTACCAAGACTCTATATGGTCCACTCGACCATTTGATTTCATTCATGTCATGACCTATCCCTTACCTAACCAGAAACCTCAGTTTTTGTTTCTATTAATGTCAATCCCTGATACAGGCACTAAATTTATTTATAGTGTCAAACATCAGTAAATGAGATTTTAAAACTTAATCTACAAAAATAGTTGTGTCGTCTGCCAGTTGGACGATCTTGATTGTCTGAATTATCAATTTTTAATACCAGATGTTTTCGTTTTTTTTATCTTGTGCTGATAACATCTCAGTGGCTATGATAAATAAAAGAGCTGACATGGACAACTTGGCGAATGCCCTTTTGTATAAAGGAAGTTTCCGACAACCACCCATTCATTGGAACTGAACTGTTAATGTTGGTATAGAGTATATTTCCCATTTTCGTAAATTGTGACTCAAATCCCCTTTTACTAAACATTTTTCCCTGAATTTCTTTTCAAGGTACGAATGCCTTTTGGAACATAAATAAAATCGCACATCTTCCTCATTGTTCAATACAATTCTATTACATCTTCAATTAGGCGTACATTTTTGTCCACTAAATCGACCTTTAACATAACCTGTTTTGCTCTGGGTTTATTATTATTTAATCACCTTATGTCATCTCAACGCCAGTGCTGAAGTACAATCCTTTATAAGCAATAAATATATTAAAAGTATATAGGCGCCAATTATTTAGATCGTATATTTTACCTTTTTTGTGCAATAATTTAAAATCCCTTTTCTTTGGGTCCAGGAAAGTTCGCCCTTAACAAACCTTCATTGAGGATTCATCATTTACATTTTTAACGTCTTCCCAGAAAACTTATAAAACTCGGCGGTTAGGCCCTCACCACCTGGTGGCTTTGTTGTTTTTCAACTATATCTTTACACTACCTGTACCTTCATCTAATTGAAAGAAAGGTCTCACATAGCGAGGCATCCTCTGGCTCGAGTTTCTTTACATTTACATCAGATATATATTGTTTCATCAACCCTTCGTAATATCTTTTGAAGAATACAGATCAGCATAATATTTAACAATTTTCTCTTAAATTTCGTTCATGTCCATTCACCTTCTTACGCATTTGTTTTGTTTGTTAATTCAGTAATGGATTTTTTTTAACACCATCTACTTTTTGTATTTCGAACCCAAAAAAACTTTTGTATTTTTTTCTCCTTCTCCTTTCTTCATACCATCTTATACGTGAACTTACTATAGCACCCTTGGTTGTTTGTGTGGTACATTTATCCAGTTTTTGTGTTCTTTCTATTTTTACTGTTATTTTTCTGTGGATCGACTTCCCACTCTTTTTCAATTTCATTGACACACTCTTGCAGTTCTTGAATTCCTTTTGCATTGATTTTCTTTCGTTTGCCATAATTTATTGTTTCTAATTCTTATTTGTACAAGTTTCCCATGTTAACTGCTTGATTAAATATATGTTTACCCCTTCTCGTTTTGCATCTCGAATTACCCCTCTAAGTTTGTCCTGATAAAATGCATCATTTAACAGCGACTGCATTAATTTCCAATAACCAGGGCCATCTTTACTGAGTGAAAAACAGTTTTAAGAAATAGCTTGTTACTTACCTAATAGCTGTGTCGATGTCTGTTGAATAGACCGGCATTTTTTAAACACGGTGATCAAAAAATTTAACCATATCTAATCTTGAAGCTATGTTTAAGGAAAATGGTCGCCATGTAATTTTTTTTCTTATGGTTTAGGTTTCGCCCATATCATCTATTATATTGACTTTTCATTGCTTTAATGATTGATCGCAAATTTTATAACTACTCTATAACATTTAGGTATCAAGGTCTGTGTTCTGCACCTCAATAAAATCTCCCCAGCTATTATGTTCCTGCATTGATGTTTTGTATACTCCAGTTTTCGCATTTTCTTATGTAAAAAACATTCTTTGCTGAGGAATTGTAGGCGCATATATGTTTCCAAGGTATATGTGATCATACCACAAAACAATTTTTTACTTTTGCTAATATCTTTCTGGCCATCATAGTTATTGTGAACATTTCATTGTTCATCTATTTGTTATTAAACAAAATTGAAACTCCCTACTATGTGTTGTTCAAAACTAAGAATTGCTCATTTCACCATTCATTCATTCCTGCAAGTTTTTTCTAGTTCTCATTAAATAGGTCCTCTTGCAAAACATTATCAGCTTTTTGGTATTACACCATTTAACTGCTTAACGTTTTTCTTTATTTCTTATTCCCTCACATTGAGTGAGATTAAATGGATATGAGTCATATGATTTTATAAGAATGTAAAAAGGCTTTCACCTTTTCCTTGAGCGCGATCGACTTCTTTTGTTGTGATGCTTTGTCTTCTGTTTCCTTTTCTGTGCATTGCCTTGCTCCTAGTCTGAGGGGAATACTCCCGATAGTCCGTGAACTAATGTGTCTTCTCCATCAGGCCTCTGTTCCAGTTTTCGGTTTCACTACTATCTTTGATGGTGCTTTGTGGGCTCTTAATTCCCAGTTTCTCAGACGTATGTATGCCCCGGATCGCGTTGTGTCGCGAGTAGCGATTGAGATGGTGAAGCGTCTGAGATCGGGAACTGCGTACGACCTCTAGACTTGCCTTTAGTATCTTCTTTGAAGCGATCTCGGTATTATTATTCACTCCTTCCATCGTCCTGTGTATTCCACACGGCTTCTCGTCCCCGCTTACGCTTGAATCACGTTCTTGCCAATGGTGTATACGTTGGCCTTGTTGACCTCTTTTGCCACAAAATGTACACATTTCACTGGGTTTGGTGCACGTATATCTAAGATGGCCCACTTTCCAAACCATTGGAAAGGTGGCAGTGTGATGATGCGGCCTTGGTGTCCAATTCTTGGCTTTGAAATCGGCAATAGTTAAGAAAACGCGGTCTCGGTTACAGAGGGGGTTTGATAAATCGCGCCCGTGTTCCATTCAAACATGAGACTAACTTACCCTCCACACGCGCTTTTCTCCCGCACGACTTTCGCCTACAATTTCTGGCCGCGGATCCCGGGTTCCCAAGGCGTTTACGATGGCATGGTCGTGGACAGAAAGTGGAACGCCGAAACTTTAACACAAACTAGATTTTGTCAGCTCTGTATGCATGGAAGGGGTTCCTTTCATGTAGTGATACATTTCTACCGCGCACATTGAAGCCCTTGAGCAAGTAAGTAATCCGATCGCACGATCCTCAATGTATAGTCTCCACACACCCCCCGTGCGTTGTATACCAGTTATATCCCAGATGTATTCTTTTGGCCATTGTCCATAATACAGTTCCTCACCATGCTATCCTCTCGAGATAGATTGTTACTCCCAATGTCCCGATGCAATTAAAAAAGAATGGGCGTATCAAGCCTAGAAGTTGACGTGTTTGTGTGAGAATCCACGCAGGTTTTTAACCTTATTCATAGTCCCTCGGGATTCCAGCGCCATTTTTGGATTTCCGGATCGCAGTAGCCATCTAGATTTCACAAAATATCGGTATATGTCGAACATGCGACAACTAACTAATATCAGCAGTTATTTGTAGGTTGTTGGTCTGCAGTGTTTTCAAAGTTAACTTGCTTACAATATCATTTTCCGGCAAAAAATTAACGTTTTCCTTTAGCGAGTCACGCACACACGTCCCGTAGTCGATAGTGACCTCGTGACCTCGTCATGGGTGGTCAGGTGTGCAATTGATATTGATATTACCGGGTATCGGTGGGTTTCAGATTATTGCGTCTGGTGGATTGTCAACGCCAATTTCTGATGATGATTCTCGACCGCGGAGAAGAAAGAGCACCAGGTTTACCATGCAAGTGGTGTAAATGATGCCTCTTAGTATGTATACGGCAAGAAGCCAACTCCATTCCGTGCTCCCACCGGAAGTTTAATGGAACTTAATTTGCAACATACCTAACTCATTATACCAAGATATTCTTTCCTGACTCACCGAGACGGCAGTAATATTCTGGGTGGGCAATAGCATAAGAACAATAGAAGGTTTGGCTTTCAGTGGTTTGACCACCTGAAGGAACTTTACCTTATAGGAAACTTGTTAGATGCCATACCGACTTGTGAGGCCTTCCGGATTTGATCATGGTTGGGGCACTTAACCTTGAGGTTAATCTTTTCTACACGCCCCCTCAGTATGCACGGTGATGCTACCAGCACTAGAAACTTTAAGTTTTACACAGTACGATTTCAAGCATTTACAACGGAGCACATCACAACACCTTTAAAATAACATGGTCTTGTCTGCCCCTTTCTTCATACTTCGATAACTTCCCTTTGAATTTGTCCGACTGTGCATTCAAGGCGTTCCTAATTTGAGATCATTGGTTATTTTCACTGATGTTAGTCTTGGATACGATGCCTTCTTACCTTTAAAACAACTGGAGAGCCTTGAACAAAATCATGACTTCATTCGATTACTGTCTGTGAGTACTTCATGCAGAAGCTGATACTCTTTTGTAAATCATACAGCATTGGCACACCTCTCGACAGTTGCTATTAAAAACTCGCTCGAGATCTTTAAAGACACCTATCATGATATGAAAAATATTTGAAATTTGCAGGGAATATCTTCAAGTGAAAGGTAAGTCTGTAGAATTCTCATAATTTCCTTTTCACCTGAAGAATTGACATAAAAAGGGAAAACGGCAGTTGTTCCAAGTACGATGCCCCCTTCAATTACTGTTGTAGTAAGTGCCGAACGGACAGTAATGAATAAAATTTCCGATTCTGTCCTTATTAGGTTGCTTCTGGTTATCATTTGGCCGGGTATGTTAGGATACCTGATACTTGTTACAAAATGCAAAAAATCGGATTTTTGATGATTTTTCGATTTCTGATTTAGCAAATCACTGATAGTGTCTTTAAGATTTAAATCCTTGACAAGTTTATCCCTTGATCAAGAATTATCATCGATTGAGGACGCTTTTTCAGGGTTAGAGATGCTAGGGAGATTGGTTTTGCGCTACAACTGGATTCAGTATATTAGGTCTGGTGCATTCGCTGGCTTAGCACACTTGCAATATCTAGATTTATCATATAACTCACTTGAGGCCATTTCCGCACACTCCTTCCAAGTTTTTCGGCACATTCAATCCTTTCACGGTAATACGACTATCCAATCACAGAAACAATCTAGTCAGTGAATTACACCCATCCATTGGTACATCACACTAAATGAATTATACTTGGATTCTAATCAAATAACCAGTGACTTCTTACTTGTTTTGCATTGAATACCCCTTTCGCTGCAAAGACCCTGTCCACTTGCAACATCATCAAATGAGAATCTTAATATGTGATCGATCAATTTCAAATTACAACCTTCTGGTAAATAACAATAATTTCATCTGTAACTCCACCAGGAGGCTGGGGACTGAAGATATTCTGTGCGAGACTTCAACATAGGATTTGGTGGTACTGAAGCTACAAAAGTAATTTCAGTTCTCTCATTTCCCTAACACCATATTTAAGTATACTTGTGATATCAAGAGAGGGGAGTTCATGTGACATACACATTCTCGAAGGGTACTTAGGAAATTGGACATCCTAACATCACTTCATTTATCTATCAAAATTGCCTTACGAGTGAAAGATTTTCATATATTTTTCGTGGTCCATTTCCTAATTTAGCTGAACTAAATTTGGCACAGAATGGCTTGACTTATCTTCCCAAACAAGTTTTCAAAGTATCTCCAAATATTGAGTTCTTGACTACGCGACAATCTACTACGTTTTTTTTTTTTTTTTTTTTTTTTCTAGACACAATAACAATGATGTCTCTGCAAAGACTTAAACACCTTGCCTTAAGAACAACATCCTACTAGACATGAATTTTGTCACACCCATATTTCCAATTTAGAGTTCTTAGATCTGAGCAAAAACAGTATCAGACACTTTCAGATTCAGGAATCAAGATTCCTTTATTCAGCATAACATATCGTACGTGACAAATGTATAATAAGTTATTATATAATAATACATAATAAATAAGTAAATCAATTATAAACTGTACTAAGATGAGCAGGTGCGGAAAATGATATGCTAGGACCAGTAATGGACACCCGATCATGATTTGAGAAAATGGGGTAGGGTAGTTCGTCTGGAACGTGACGTACGTTAATGGCACATCAATCACTTCACAAAATATTAAGCATCTGCATGCCCTGTTTGACAATTGACCACAATTAAGGATTCACGTGCAATATTGCAGCTCGTTTAATTTTTGTACTTTCATCACTCCTCTCCCTATAGGTTTGGCTGCCGTAAGGATCAACCTGAAAAACTGCTTTAAAATACTAAAATGTGCAGATTAATTAAGAAAGTACTTTCCCTCCTGATTGACATGGTATATGGATGCGTTTACCTCATCTTAGACATGGAACTGAATCTGTGCTTTCAAGTAATGATCCAAGCGCTCAAGCGCATCTTTATAAATCACTATTAGAAATGTTCTTGATAAACTTGGTCCAGAAAGAACAACGGTCACAGAAAATGAAATTAGGAACCCTAAATGGTATAGTGACGAAGTTAGAGCTGCCCGAAGGTGCCGCAGGAAGCTTGAACGTACATGGAGAAAAACTCGTAATGCAGATGATTATGAACCAAAATAGTCGAACAAAACTCTAATGGTGAACACAATGATTCTCGCTTAAGAAGACAGAGTATTTTAAGGAACTTGAAAAATTGCTAATTCCAAACTATTTACAGTACTTACACTCATTCTTACAAATCTGTTCAGAGGCTTCCAACGTGTACTTCTAATGCCACTCTTGCCAATCACTTTGCCTTCTTATTTTGATTACAATAGTCCCCAAATAAGATCTGAGTTAGATGAAAGAGTTGCCGTGCAAGCTAGTATGTAGTAGTAGCAGTGGCTATCCAATGTGAATGTATTTTGTGTGAATTCCACTGATACTGTGGTTGACAGTGCATAATCTGAGTTGTTATTATCTCATGTAAACAAGTGTAGTGAGAACTGTGTGCAGATTCTTGATAATTTTGTTCCCGTTAGTGAGGATGAAGTTAGAAAGTTAATTTCTAAACTTCCCAATAAAACTAGTCCTCTCGACCCAATTCCTACCTGGCTTTTGAAGAAATGTATTGATTCCTTCTTCATTATCATGTCTATTATCAATAATTCTTTCATGACCAGCTGTTTTCCCTCCATTCTTCGCGAAGCTATCATCACACCTTTAATTAAGAAGCCCCACTTACCCTGATTTGCTCAAGAATTTTCGCCCTGTTCCAATCGGCCCTACTCTCGGGGAAAAATTATTGAGTAACCCACCATTTCTATATTTAACCATCATCTCCGTGTTAATAATCTGGGTGAAACATTTAATCTGCATACAAGAACGGCTGCTCACAGTACAGAAACCAGCTCTGCTTAGGGTTTAAAAAGGGATATACTCAATGATTAGATAATGGTAAGGACTGTCATGCTGGTTCTTTCTAGATCTCTCTTCTGCATTCGATACAACGATCATAACACTCTGATTGAACGAATGCAGAATGAGTTTGGTATCGCCTGGCTTTGTGCTTGGACTTTTTAGTAGTTTACCTTAGCGATCGTTTTTCTAGTAAGTGGGGTGATTTTTGGGTGATTATTCTGAAAAGCTCCCATTAAAATTCGGTTTCCCCAGGGCTCGATGCAGTCCACCTATCTTCACTGCGTATAGTAGCCGGTTGCGAATATATAATCAATCGCTTCCAGATTGCATATCATATCTACGCTGACGATACACAACTCTATATTAGTTTTAATCCCACGTCTCCGGTGGATACGGCGCTGCACAGCTCATGCTTTCTAATTGCATAAGTGAACTTCGTTCTTGGATGTTCACAAACAATGATTCGAAACCGAGCTTTTCGTAATTGCAATCTCCGTGGCATGCAAGTTCTGTATCCCACTTGACCTGAAGATCGGTGGTTCTGTGATAACTGGCCTCTTCGGTCCATTAAATCTGGTATCATATTTGACCATCCCTTACACTGAAACAACACGTTTCCTCTCTTTGTCCGTAGTATCAATTTCCATTTGCGCAATCTTTGGCGGATCCGCCGTTTCCTCCTTGATCGTGACACTTTGAACATGCAGTAAGATCGTTGATCCCTTCCGGCCTGGACTATGCACTCACTGTGTTGGGATGTTGTCGTCTGACTTTCAGCGTCTTTCATAACTTCAAAAACCGCGCGGCTGTTTAAGTTTCAAGTAGGTTGACGTAACTAGTGCCTTCTCCTTTACTTCATGAGCTCCACTGGTTGCCCTGTCCAGCAGAGGATTCAATTTTTAAGATCTTGGTGCATGTTTACAATTGTGTCCCTAGCAGCGCCTAATTATTATACAAGATCTATTCATAGGCACAAGGTAGGGCGCGGAGGGGACTTAGATCCTTCCACAGCGATCTCACGCGTCTCATGGTCCCAAGGTCTAAGCGCTCTTTCGGCGAAGTTCTTTTTCTGTTTTGGGACCAAAATTGTGGAACAATTTTAACCATCTGTTAGGCCGCAATGCCCCGCCCCGATGTGGGGCGGTGCTTTAAAGAATTGCTTAAAACACACCTATTTCCTGGTTGATTAGCTAATTATTTTTAATCATGGCTCGCTTGTTGTCGGTCATTTATGCTGGGCTATGTATAATATTGATTTGTTTTTATTGCTGGTGTTTTTCTTATGTATTCTTATTTATCATATCATATATTTGTAATTTCTTTGTAAAGCGCATTGATCCACGGAATGCCTAATAAATGTTTTAAATAATACTATAATAAGGTAGACTGGTATTTTCACTCAAGAAGTCTGAAGCGTGAACACTTCAGACTCCCTAAAATGCCAATGGTGTAAGTCCGATGTGTTCTCAGCGACTCCGACGAACAATTTCACTTTTTTATTTTTACTCTGAGGCAGCAAAAAATGGAATTCTTATTCGAATTTGTAACATTTCAATTCGTTTTCTTAATATTTTTCACATATTTTTAAGGAACTTGAACTATTTGTCACAGAAAACGTAATATGATCACGTGTCAGGTGTTCAAATGGTGTTACATTTTAGGCGTTTCGAAAAAATTACAGTGTAGCATCTACGGCGTGCGTACCTTTGAGCCTTCTTATGTGGTTTTTTTTTTCTTGGCCGTTGCTTTTTGCACGGTATCATGTTATGTCTAGTGGGAATGCTAGCATTAGTCCCTCAGCTGACATCGATTTAATCACCTGTCTGGTTTGCAACATTCTGACTGTCATCTTACTCAGGAATTGTCTAAGAATTCGAAAATCCATTTTTACTCGCCAACTCGCTGGACATGGGGGTGAAAAATGCACTTTTTTACCAAAAGTGCTCCATTTTTACACGGAAAAAATCATCAGAATTTGTATTTTAAGCATAAAGGTGGTATTCGCTAAGCTGATTGGAGTATTTTTGGTGTCAGATGAAGGTAGAAATATTGTGATGATTCAAGTATTATTAAATACGCAGGAATCACAAAAAATAGGGTAGAAATGGTAAATTTGTGAAAAAAATCCCAAATTTTATCATTTTATGGAATTTGTCATTTTCAAATGGGTGATGGAATTGACATAAATGATGGGAAATTAAATTTTCCATATATTTAAGAAGATTATTCTTCAAAAATTATAAAAAGCCTTTTTCAATGGAAAAGTGAAAAATAAGGTGGAAATGCACTTTTTTACAAAAACCTTAATTTTACAAATTAATCTCGAAATGTGATAATTGGGCCCAGAGAAGACACATTTAACAGCAATGTGATGTATTTTTGGTGTCAAATGAAAGGTAATTAATTATTTATGATGATAAAACTGTGGAATTAAGTGCATATGCATCACGAATATAGGTACAAAGGGCCTATTTGCGTGAAAAAATCCGGTTTTTTATTAAATTTTATGGATTTTTTTTCGTTTTTCAAATGTCATGGAATTGCTGTTATTGATTGTGTGAAAACTAAATTTTAGTAGTTATTGTAAGAAAAATAATTTTTTCTGCATATTAAAAGTATCTTTTCTTAATGGAAGAAAGTGAAATTTAAGGTGGATGGAAAAATGCACTTTTTTACCAAAACCCTAATTTTTAAAAAACAATTCTGAAATGTGTATTTTGCCCATAGAAGCCACATTGACACGCAATTTGTATATTTTGGTTTGTCAATGAAAGTACTAGTATTTATGAGGAATCAAACGTTAATGGAGTGACACATGCATCACGAATTAGGTAAAAAGGCGCTTTAAATGTGGTGACAAAATATGGTTTTATAATTTTTATGAATTTTCGTTTTTCAAATGCATTGGAATTGCTTTATTGATTGAAATCTAAATTTGAGTAGTTATGTAGAATACTCTTCTGATATAAAAAGAAAAGGACCTTTTTTCCAATGGAAAAAAGTGAAATTTCAGTTGGAAATGCTTTTTACCAAACCGTTAGTTTTATTACAAGAAGTCTCAAAAAGGTTTATTGTATCCGTAAAGATGCATTCAAACAACCAGTGTATTTTGGGCTCAACGAAAAAGACTTATTATCGGTAATGATCAACCTCTAATTGAGTGCACAGCATCGCAAATATAGGTAACAAAGGCCAAATTTGGTAAAAAATTATTTGTATAAATCATTTTTTTATAGATTTTTCATTTTCAAATGTCTTGGAATTTATGTTATGAAGGGAATTTAAAGATTGTAAGAAGCAAAATATCTTCTAAATAAACTATTCATTTAAAGCAATGAAATTAACGGTAGAAATGCATTTTTTTCCTAAAAACCTTATTTCTACCCACTAATCTTCAAAATGTGTATTTTAGTAGAAAGAAGTATTTTACAATCCATTAATATAATTGATTTTGGTGTCAAATGAAAGGAAATTTAAAACGAAATTATAGGTTTCATTCACCATTGCATGGAGGGAGGAATGTGGTACACGACCATTTCCAACGGCACATAAAATGTTGACTGTAATCCTATCGTATTTTTAGGGTTCTCATCTTTGAAAAGTTTTCAATTCCCCCTTTAGCCCTAGTCATATTGCAGAGTACAACTTAGTAAGTACATCAACTGTATGGGTGAATTACTCGAAAATCAGCAGTAAATTATTTAAAAAATTAAAGGCCCCAGTGAAGTGGAAATATATTCACCGCAGAAGAGATGCATTAGAGGCATGTATTGGACCACTGAAATTTATTTACAAAATTGTTTATGCAATGAAAGTAGTTTACCCAGCATTTCTAAATCTGAGAAACCGGAAGTTGGAGCTGTACGAAATATCTGAATTAATGTGCTTATTGATGTGCTCAACCTGTTACATTGAAACGGGGGCGGCGCCAGTGTACACTGTTTTTATTAAAAATGCCCGTAAAATTAGAATGAAGAAAACAGATTTTCCGTAACATTTACGAAAATCTGTTTTTAGAAAACAATAAGAATAAAAAACAAAAAACATATAAAAATGTAATTACGGAAATATTTCAAAAATTCTGGCCGCAATATTTCCGGAATTTTGTTTTTTTGGTCCTTAATTTTGAAATACGGACAAATTCTGTTTAAAATACACATTTTTTCCGTTAATATGAGACAACAAAAGTTCTGTAAAAGTACTGTCAAAGTTCCGTTTAAATTGACAGAAATTTACTGTAAATTTACCCTAAAAATGACTGGAATACTGCGCCAGAAATTTCCGTAAATTTACGGAAATATTTGTACAGTTGTAAAAAATAGGCGGGCAAAAACATTTACACGATTAACTCATACAAGTAAAAAACACCTTAGGTATATGCAGTTTATGCTTAACGTTTTCCTGAATTGTGAACTCTTCTGGGCAGCTCCCCCTTGCCACCCCCTGCCAAGCCCCTGAATATGAACGCACAATCTCGTGAGGAGTCAATCAAAGGGAGTACTTTGAGCCAATACCCTCCACTCGCATAATATTTCGCTAGGTCAGCAGTTAGGGCGAATTTGAAAGGTTGGAACCAACTGCGGGAAAGCTCAATAAGAATATTGCAGAAAGAAGACATTGCCAAATTGGTACTTAATCTGAAGGTTTATTCCCCAAACTTGCCGTTTCAGTGAAAGAAATGAAACTCTGTCAAGAGTGTAGGCATGACAAACTGCAACCTTGTTTGACAAAGACAGCTGGAAAAATCAATCAAAGATGATATGCAAAGAGAAAGTCGGAGCGTTAAATAGGAATGCATCTCACAGACCCCGACTTTGTAGATGATTTGCGGGTCACTGCGACCCACTTACCATGTACTTAAAGACTTTGCTCTTTGCTGGAAGTTGCTTCTGCCAGGTTTTTTTTTTTCAATGCTAAGATTGAGTATATGATGTCAAGATGATCAAGCAATCGCCAGCTCCCTATTTTCCAAAGACTATACGAGCTCAGGGAGCATGGCCACAATTTGGAAATATTCTTGAAATTGTGTGGTGCGGATAGGACTCCTTAGCAGAAGCATGAAATGCCCGTAGTAAGCTCTACCAAGCTGACAATCTGGGATCTCCAAGTTTACAAACTTGCCTTCTTTCAGACACTTACGTGGAAAGAAAAGGGGCATCAAGATAGCTTTTACGACACCTATACGAGGACCTCTTAGGCAGCACAGTGAAGGTCTCATTCGACTGCAGGAAAACACAAAAACATGGGCATTCAAAATATATGGTGACCATCCCTGCAATCTCTCTTGTTGCTAAACAGTGGACTCGTGAAGCTCGCCATCCCCACATATTACATTCAACTTATATACAAATGGATCACAAGCGACATCCACAAAGATTAGAATGTCTGCCAATCCTTTAATGAGACAAGGACTCATGGCCATAAGTTATGAAGTTCCATCTCATTTCGACTATCGGCAATAGTCTATATATTATAGCTTTTTGGAAAATAGACTAGATCCTCTGAGGAGCAATTTGAATGCCTTTAGAGGTTTTTGTTCACACATGGTGAGGTTTCTCATGTCTAGTCTTGACAGAGATTTGTACTACGGGAAAAAAAAAAAAAAACGTTGGGGAGATAAACCTGCCGGATGAAAGTTTCCGGTTGCCAATATCTTATGCAGTAGATGGAGTGTCTTTTCAGCAAATCAGCTTCAGAGTTCTTGAGGTAACTTTGATTAGGGAAAGCGGAAAGTTCTTATAACAAGATGAATGTTGCCCAATGCCATAATGGTAAGTAGTAGACATTCCTTTACAAACTGCATTCTCTAATTAGGATTTCTTGGCCACACAAAAGGCCTTGGGTTATATTTTCTGGACTTAGTCCCCCTTTTGACTGTCAAATTCTTCGGTCTCTTCGTTTGCCTATTGGCTTCGTGGAGATACAGGAATTGCCATTGCATGACAGTCATTTGAATAATAATTAATGTGAAAACCTTTAAAGTTTTATGACAATATTTACTACTGCTTTCAGAAATAAGAGTGAGGAAACTCAACTCCTCGGAATCTCACAAGTATAATCAAGGAAAATACACAGAGAGAATGAACTATTTTCTATTCTAAAACATCTTGATTTATTTTCTCTTTCGTGAGATTTTCAGTTCTGTCCACAGCATTAAAATTTCCAAAACTAAACCTTTCTGAGCCAGGCGTATGCTTAATCAGATTGAGACATAACAGAGTCACCAGGATGTAGCAGATCTCTAAATCAGTAACCCATCACTATCTAACTATAGGTGTGCTTTCCATCTACGCCACGTTTAAAGCAAAACATCAGCGTCAGGGAACCTGGTGTTGCAACCATCCCTGGAGAGCTAGGCGAGAACCCTGTCTACCTAGGAGTTACCTGGGCTCTTCTTAAAAATCCACTACGAAGTACCATATATTGGTATTGAACACCGGGTGAGATATTCACATGGAGCAGATCTTCATGGGCTGAATGGCGAATTTTTTCTGATTGTCTCAACCGTTTGCGAACCAGAATCGGAAGGGGCTACATGGAAAGATCAGGATTTCACTGTTTGTGGTTGTGGAACACCACTACAGAAAATAGAGAGCTCTCTTGGTAGCTCTTGGTATGCCAACTGTTCGAGAGAGTAACGAAGGCACAGACAGGATTTGTGAATTCCAATGACAGCCAGGACGTGTACTAGTCTCTCTTGGCTTTAGAGCAGATTTGAGACTACTGGTTTGAGATAAAAAGAAGATGATCTAGCGATGGGTGGTGACTGATTGATCCATACAAAAAATTAATGGTTATGTTGAGCAGAAGATGAAGTATACGATTTGTTTACACCAATATTTAAAGGAAAAATATTTCATATGTTACTATGATGATCACAGCTTAGATTCATAAACTACGGTATGTCCAAAACTCATCCGTGGTTGGGATATTCCATTTAACCAGTACTTCCACGATTGCATTAATTTCACCACATTTCTTTCCCATCTGTAATACCAGTAAATTCATTCTAATAAACGACCAAATTAACTTTTCATCAATAATATTAATCCCTTCATTCAAAAAACAAGTATAACATTTTAAAATAGGATTTCTCCAAAATTAAGCCTTTACCGAGATTTATGTTATGTGCAAAAAATACCCTTTGATAATGGAAGTTTTGGAAAAGGAAAAAAATCAATAATTATCAATAACTAAGTATTTGACTTCTTAGAATATTTCTCCACTGATCCAGGAGCACATTGCCTATGATCCTGGACCCTTTGCGATTCAAATATGCCTACTGGCGATATTTGACTTAGACTATGTCCAGATTAATTTATGCTCCCGGACTAATATGCTCCAGGACCACAGCTGCTCAGCGACACTGCTCCAGGAGCCTATGGTCCTGGGAGCGGCAGGTGGTCCTGGGGAGCATAATTCGGGCCAAATCTTTAGAAAGCAAACATTTGGACTTCCAGGCTGCCCTTAAACAAGTTTTTCCACGACTCTAAAAAACATTAACCCCTAAACAAGTATTTTGTCTGTTTGCTACAATTAAAGTATTCGTTGTCAGTTTTTGTTACCTAAACATGTAAGGGCAAGCATTGTGTCGTTTAATATACTTTATTATCTGTTTTGCTTTTAAAATATTTTTGATCTTTTGATTTTGCTTAATTTGAGTATTTCACGTACATCACAATTTTCAGGGTTAGAAAAACATACCCTTTTTTCCACATTTAGCTTGTTTTTGATACCCTAATCAATGTACGCGGACGTACTCGTCTGTTGGAAAAAGATACCCTTTTAGGCGTTTTCTTGTTCAACGCATCATATCCACCTGTGATACAAGTGGCACCCCCCGGGGAGAGATGTTGGTTCTGACTTAGTATCATTGTTTTGTTGGCCGAAAGGGGGACTATAGAAATGCTAGCCGTCCGTGTGTGAGTGTGTGTGTGCGTCCCTCGCGATATATTTGGAACTAAGCAAGTGTGAGTGCCCATCTTCGCATCATAGATGAATCTCAAGTAGGTGGTGGGTGGTATACAAAGTGGTCAATGTGGCATGGGTCAAAGGTTTTAATGTGGTTCAAAAATAGGGTTCAAATCTGGGCAAAAAAAATAGGCTAAATCGCATTGGAGCAAGTAGGGTGTCCATCTTCGCACCATAGAGTCACTCAAGTAGGCTGCGGCTTCGGAGGGGGTAATGTGGCATGGTCCAAAGGTCAAATGGGTCAAAAATGGGTAAAAAATGGATGGTTGGTTAATTGCTAAAACCTTATCTGTTGCTGGTAGGATGATGAAATTGGTGGGTGTGGTCAAATTCAGTGCTGACATTTTTGAAGGTCATTTGGCAGGTCATGCGGAGAATTCAAGGTCAAAATCACTAAATATGTTGGTAGGAGGATGAAACTGGTACGGTGTGGTCAACATTCAGTGCTAACATTTTTGAAGGTCATTTGAAGGTTTCATGCGGACGTAAGTAGTAATTCAAGGTCAAATCACTAAATATGTGGTAGGAGGATGAAACTGGTAGGTTGTGGTCCAACATTCAGTGCCGACATTTTTGAAGGTCATTGGAAGGTCATGCAGGGTCATTTCAGGTCACCTCACTAAACAATATCTATGGTTGGGGGAAGTTTGGTGGGTGTGGTCAAACATTCAGAGTAACAAAATTTTTAAGGTCATTTCAAGGTCTACTGTGATTGTGTTTGCCAGCCGTGTTCTCCATCTCAGGTAAAATCACTAAACATGTTTTCGGTACCTCCGGAGGGTGGAAATTCGGCAGTTGCCCTCCCTTCGTGGGTACACCCCACCCTCTATTTTTTTTCTTTCCAGTGCCCAAACTTTGAAGGTCATTTCACAGATCATAGGGCGCTCATCCAAATTCAAATCACCTAAATCACGTGGTAGGAGGTATGAAAACTTGGCTGGGCCCCCCTGGGTTCAACATTCAGTGCCAAAAACTTGCCATGGTCATTTGAAGGTCATTGCAGGGTCATTCAAGGTCTCTCAAATCCCCCCCTGCACTGGTTGTATGGTAATGAAACCTAGTGAATGTGGCCAACATTCACTACAACACACCCCGTGGTAGGAGGAAACTGGGTGTGGTGTTGTGGTCACATTCAGTCCCCGCCAACAATCTGGGGAGTGGCATCTTCAAGGTCATGCAGGGTCATTAAGCCGTCAAATTCACTACCCCATCCCACTGTGGTAGGAGGATTGAAATTGTGCGTGTGGTAAAAATTTGTGCCGAAAATTTGAACTGAGGTCCATGTCAATGGAAGAGTCTCAGTGGTTCAAAAAACACTTCTTTCCTCCAATCTTCCCGAAGATTGCTTCTTCTTTGTTTTTAGATACTGCAATGGGCGGGGGACCTTTGGTTCGAGAACCGGCCTTTTTGAACAAAAGTGATAGTGCCGGTATGTACACGAAACCCTGTGAAATGAAATGTGTAATTGGAAATAATTTGAATAGCGAGTTGAAAATCTTGGGTTACCATGATAAACTTAGAATATCCGTCGAGAAAGAAAAGATGTTTCTTGCGAGAGAATTCAAAATTATTGATTACAAAAACTTGGAATATCCCCGGGGAATATCGATCAAATATATTGTAATGTTGGCTAAAAAGCGGGTTCTTCGATCTATTTTCTTGGGATACCGATTAATTACAAAAAGGCTTGTCATACACGCTTGCGGGAGCTACTGCAAGCGAGTGCAGCTACTGCAAGCGAGAGGTTTCCCGTGAAACCTTAATGTTGCTGTCTCCAACTTTATTTACAGAACTTTTAAGAGTTACCGGACAGATGAACTGAATTCGAATGTTAGGTTCGAACGCTCTGTAATAAGCTTCTTATTAGATGTGCAGGTGAAATTAAGTAACCTTGGTAACGTTGAGAGTATTTGTATTGGCAGTAATTCAAATTCTAATAAAAATTTCGCAGGATTTTTGAGATATTCAAAGCATATGCACAGATGTGTTATTTATATCGTCCTTTCTTGTTCTCATCCATTCCTTGCCTTTTCGCCTTCTTTGTTTCTCTCTCTTCTCTTAGATATTTCAAGCATTTGCACGAACGTGCTATACATATTACTTATATTGTTCTCATTGTTTCCTTGCTTCTTTCGTCTTTTTTCTCCCTCCCTCCCTTTCTCTCACTCACTCACTCACACACTCACTCACTCATCCACTCACAATCATGTCTTCCCGTCTTTCTCACAAATCAAATAGATATAATACACTGTAATCTAATTTGACTTTCCGCAAGAAGTATCTCTCGAAATTTATCACTATGGTTTGGGACTCAATTCGCTTTTATGTAAAATTATAATGCAGGCTTCAATGGGTAATTAAAAGTTCTCCAAGAACCACAATGCCACTCATATTTATGTTGCTAATTTATTGCTAATTTAATTAATACAATGCACATCCTTGTAAAGCGGCATTGTGGTTCTTGGGGGAGGGAGACATCATTTTCGCATGAACTTCGAGACATCAGACTTGCTCGTTCCACTGGCATGTGCAAGAGAAATGGTGTCCACTATGGCGATTTCGCCTGGGGTTCTTTAGTTCATACGGTAGAATAATGCAACTCGCTTGACAATAATTATTAGAAGACAACCTTTTATTCACATCTTCACTCGACGACGTCCATCTCCAATCTCTCGCTGAACTTTATGACCTAACTACTAAAATGACGCAAGAGACGACCCGGCTAGAGGGCGCTAGTCCATTTTTTTTTTTTTTTTTTTTTAATACACTGTAATCTAATTTGACTTTCCGCAAGAAGTATCTCTCGAAATTTATCACTATGGTTTGGGACTCAATTCGCTTTTATGTAAAATTATAATGCAGGCTTCAATGGGTAATTAAAAGTTCTCCAAGAACCACAATGCCACTCATATTTATGTTGCTAATTTATTGCTAATTTAATTAATACAATGCACATCCTTGTAAAGCGGCATTGTGGTTCTTGGGGGAGGGAGACATCATTTTCGCATGAACTTCGAGACATCAGACTTGCTCGTTCCACTGGCATGTGCAAGAGAAATGGTGTCCACCATAAAGTCCTACCATTTTGCTACTATCATAAGAGGAAGAATCACTATTAATTAAATAACTGTGTTTAAGTTTATATTGTTTTATATTTGTTTGCTTCTTTTGAGTGTGGAGCAATGACACACTCCCGTGGGTTGAGGAGTACATTCCAAAGATGTGAAATCAAATTGAGAACCAATCCTAATGAAATACACAAGGGAGATCTTGTCCTGTTCTCTTGGTAGAGTATTATAAGTCCATATTGGTGTGGTGGTTATCCTCAAATTCTTTAGGAAACAACCTGTCAAATTTTAAGATTAATTAGGCCATCATCCATAGCTCTCAACCCACAATAACCCTTCACCTAAATGTTAATCATCCTTGCACAATAACAATAGGAAGTAATTATGTATTCATCGACAAATCATCGGATGTTCTGATTGGTTAAATATTCTTGTGGAGG
>JAMKCH010034291.1:0-14062 GCA_023653785.1 Ophioderma brevispina
TCTACCGCCATGACTTATTCCTGGAGGATTCTTCACAATCCAATCAAGTCACAGTTATCTGGCATGACCACACACATCACCACATACCTTATGCTGTATTTTCAGATCTAAACAGACCTGGCTCTTGTGACTACATAATGTGAGAGGACTCAAGATTTCATAGTTGTATGCATTTACAGTCATAATAAAAGCTTATGCTTTATGCATGTACAGTCATAATAAAAGCTTATGCTTAAATTGTCTAGACCTGATCATCACAAAATCTGGTGTGTGGCACTATATTGGGTAACCCAATTGACAACCTCTTCCCCCCTTTACTCCAACAAAATTTAGGATTTTGGTATCAGAAGAAAGTTCCTTTTCTTTTCATTATGCCAGGGAAATTTAATGTCCAGAAAATGTTCTTTTGATGTTGTGAACAAAACTTCTCCAAATGCGGAGAAAAACTTCTTACAAATGGCTGGACTGATTTAACTCAAAATTTGTTATCAGATGCTTTTGGTAATGTGTTTTCATCGTGTCCATGTGACTGAGAAAACATCATTGGACTACGACCGGGTAACCCACCTTTAATTGCTAGGAATTTGCGAGATGGATATTGAGATGACTTTTGACATCATCAATATAGAGTGTGTGTGTGTGTGTGTGTATGATGGTGTGTGTGGTTGTGGGGTATGTGTATGAGCATGTGTATATGGTGTGTATGTGGTATGTGTGGGGGTATGTGTGTATAAGAAAAAAAAAAAAAAAAAAAAAACTCTCAAAATGGCGTCGTGGTAGCCGCGGGGTAGCTATGTGGTAGCTGCGTGTCTACTCCAGTACTGTCTACTCAACATCCACCTTCCCTCCACCTAGTGGGCAACTACAGGGTAGCCATTGGGGTAGGTAAAGCAGAGTAGCCACATTACTGTATACCTAATAATTGTGTACTTAGTAAGCCCTATCTTGCAGCTACCGCCTCGCGGTTAGCCCAGTGTGTACTGTGCAGTAGCTGCCGCAGTAGACATGGTGTAGCTGCCGTATAGGCTACCACGTGAGTAAGAATCCGGCCGTGTATAGAGTGTGTGTGTGTATGATGGTGTATGTGGTTGTGGGGTATGTGTATGAGCATGTGTATATGGTGTGTATGTGGTATGTGTGGGGGTATGTGTGTATAAGAAAGAGTGGGAGAGAAGAAATTGATTAATACCGCTAAAAATAGCCTTCTGTAAGTGTTACTTTGTTTCAGTTATTCTTTTACATTTTAGAGGCCTGTGCACATTAGCATGGGAAAAACACCCATCAGCTTACGGGCAGATTTGAACCAATAACCCCTACAGGTGCTCTTCATACTACACCATGGATGACAGATGATCATGGAAGCATTAGATGTCACTGTGCATTAGAATGTCTAGTCATTCCTGTGAGGGGCTGTTATCAGACGTAGTGAAGCTTTGGTTGGAGTGAATCTGTCCAATCAGATTTGTACCCATAATCAAAATACTAATTCCTGAGTAATTTCTGCTGAAACAAAATTGCATTTTCATTGATAATACAACATCAATGAACATGACAAATCTGCGTAATTTTGCCTGATATCTTGGATGGACAGCGTTATTTCTTCAAGCCTTAGGTTTGATGGTTGTTCATCACTCTTATAAGTCAGGGACAGAATAAGGCAATCAATTGCGTGTCTGAAGTAATTTGATGATGCAGAACAAATGTCTGCCCTGAATAACAATCTGTAAAACAGGAATTGTTGTGTCCATGAGTCGAAAACCCAACTTAAATAGGAAATTTTTACATTTTAAATCATACTTTGTCTGGACATACCCCTCCCACATTACACATTCAACCAATCACAGTCCATGCTGTGCCGATTAACAAACTTTAACAAACACGCAATTACATCGCTAATTCCAGTGGTGGATCCAGAATCAGAAAAGCAGGGGTGCAAGGAAGAGTTAAATATTGCGAGGTATCGGCAAACAGACTTATTCATGCAGAACTCTTTATTGAAGTAGGATTATTGTTGTATCAAGTGGACCACTATACGAAATTCCTAGCTACAATTCATGTGTAAAGAGTTAATGTGAACCAGTTCAACGTGTTGGTTGATAACACACAATTTTTAACTCTACTTTGTGCCCCTGCTTTTTCTGATTCTGGATCCGCCACTGCCTAATTCCGTCTCAGACTATAGTGTATCGCTTCATAATGATGTGTGTGTTTATATATAATACACAAATCAAATTAGTTGATTAAGATAATTCATAATATGCTGGGTGGATTTTTATGCTACAATATAATACTAACCAACCCAACTGTGTTACATAAATTTACTAAAGGGAAAACTAACTTTTATGATATTCATACAAGAATATTTTATTCTCCATAACAATGCAAGAGTTAAATAAAATTTTAGCTTACGTAACATAAAAAGAAACACAGCAAGCCAATTATGGCTGAAATGTCGCATTGTCATAACTGATGCATTCTGTTGCTTACAACCTCTGTTAGCGCGAAGTATGAAGCAGCGACACGGGCATATACACTGTACCAACTTTCATCACCGCACGTATGGGGCACTAGGTATATGCCCCGTTGTCAATTTATCTTCCGATGAGACAAAAAAAGTATAAAATATCATATTTTCTAGTTTTTTCGAAACATTACAACACAGAAATTTAATGCTTTATAAATAATCTCTTTACAAGTCATGTTTATTTTTTGAAGAGTTATGTACATTACATTCTTTGGTTACCATTTAAAAAAAAAATGCTTTACAACTTACTCCCCCTGATAATTGGGCATATTCAGAATTTTAATGTCTACAAGTAAAATACACCATGAGACGTAATTTCAATTTGCAACAATACACTTTATGCAAAATAGGACAACCACTGTTTATCCACTGCACACTGGTACTTAAAGCATGTGCTTGCACTGCACACTGATACTTAAAACATGTGCATGGCACTGCACACTGATCCGACACTGATCCTTAAAACATGTGCCTTACAACACGCACACTTGTACTTTACTAAGTGCATTGCATACCTTTATGCATAACGATTTTTTTTTACGCAAAGGTGAAATGTTTAATCTAAAAATGTAAACTTCCCAATTTTGGCTACAAATACATGATAGGAATTTGGCAAAGTTGGGTCTACAGAACTGGGAGGAGAGAGGTGACTTGGGGTCTTATTCCAGTACTACCATTTAAGTTCAATTCCCCAGGATAAACCACACGGTTAGTGAATGCTACCCTGCTAACAATACAATTGAATCTTATGAGTAGGTTCATAATTCATTGGCTGATGTCAGAGAACGCTAGTCTTCGAACATGCTTTTACAGGTATAGGTTTATGCATAGAGCATAGGTAATAAAAGGCTAGAGGTGGCCGGCCATCTTGGAATCAGCGAGCTCACTGATGGACGCTTAAGTGCTTACGCCCAAGCCCATTACACCTAAAACTTACAGCACGGAAAAATGAACTGTCTCATTGATTTCGCCAGGCGGACCATTACTTATAAAATGATCCTTAGTATCAGAAAACTCGTCAGGCATGATGGTTTGTTCAAAGAGTTTACCGTCCGCAACGATCAGAACGTGTTTTGCAGATTCCAAAATGACTTCCAAATAACGTGGGCTATAGCATGTTGGTAGGTGCTATGACGAGTGTGATGTACTTAACACAGTAGTAGTGCACAGTTGTAATATTTTAATCCGTATGGGACTTGGACCTGGTAAGATGGGGAAAAAGCGTCCGCCTGCTCGTCGTTTGTATTATTGGTAATCAGCGAAAATATACGTGTCGCACCCATTCTAAAGAAATAACTGGGAACAGGCCAGAGGCCTTGTGGTAGGCACTGGTGTGCAAAGCATGTTTGAAAGGTAGTGTTGGCTAGCGTGACCAACGTATGCCGGCAAAATATGAACCCGCCATTACTAAAGCACTGCTCTAAAAAATGCAGAGGTACTCCAAATACTTCCAATTCATGTCAAGATGGCAGCTATACTCTGTCCAGTTCGAAGAACGAAGTAGCGACACATGCGTATACACCGTACCGACTTTCAGCAAGTGCATAGGTAAAGCACAAGTGCATTGCAACTGAAAGGCAGCACTGGGTATACGCGTGCATCTTCACTTCATACTTCAGACAAGACAAAGTATAGCTATGCATTCCCCTTCCCCTTTTAACTTCTTTGAATCAAAGCCCACTTGAGAAGTAAGCTTGACAACTCACCTATGCCACACCATAATCATTGAAACTCATCTACATGAGTATGGATTCTTACTATGAAAGCCTTTCTAATTACAGTTGAATCTGCTTAATTGGGACACGCTGGGAGCAACAAAAAACATCTCAATTGATCCCAAAACTGCCTCATAGAGAAATGGTTTCCTGAAAGAGCATGCTAATAAGCCCTTTCACAGCTCGGGAAATATGTCAAAGGTCAAACGGGAATGGTATACTTCCAATTCAGGAAGAGCATCGGAAAGTGCATTAAGGCAGGTCAGAGCAGACGACCAGTTCAGTGAATAACTTGAACTTGAGCAAAGGTGAGAACATAAAATGCAACTGTAAACCATACCAGCATTTTACTATAATTCAAGAAATCCATGTATGTATAGATCACGCCTTCAGGTTTTCGTCAACATTCGCCAAATTTTCCCCACCTGAAAGTTTGACCATAGTGCAGTATCTGGCGGGAGCTTTTCTCAAATCGATAGGAGGGATTTAACAGAACAAATAGGACAAATAAAACCTGTGTGAATTCGGGTTGCGAGTGCAACGTTTACGAAGTTTTATTTGCGAACTACAGGAAAGACAGGACACCGTTCCTTCAGTGGTCGCTTCTGTTTCAGTGATCACTTCCGTATATTTTCAGCGGTTGTCCCAACTCCCTATGTCCCTACATTCTGTTCCTGTCGGCAAAAAACGTGAAGATAACTCAATATTTTTTTTGTGTGTACGCATTCTTGCATGACAGAACTGTGAGGCACGGGGAATTGCGAACTACAGGAAAGACAGACACTGTTCTCAGTTCATCGCGTCTGTTCCGTGATCGCTTCGCTTCCGTTTCAGTGATCGCTTCCATTTCAGTGATCGCTCCCGTTCACTCAGCTAGCGGGAGCCCGCGCGAAGCGCGGCCTCCCGCTAGTTTCTATAATTCCCGACACAAGCTTGCAAGTGGTTCTTCACCCTCACAGTGACATAGCAGCTGTGCATTTGCAGACAATCATCTACCCATGAAGGGGATGCCATTTAAGTTGTACAGGGATCACCGCGAACCTGAAGCATACCATTCTCATCTAACCCTTGACAAATTTCCCGACTCCACATAGGATGTCTGAACTCCGAAAGGGCTTATTAACAAAAAAAAAAAAAAAAAAAAAGCAAGAAACGTTGAAGAATAAATCAATATTTTTTTGTGTGTACGCATTCTTGCACGACAGAAATGTGAGGACACGGGGAATTGCGAACTACAGGAAAGACAGGACACTGTTCCTTCAGTCATCGCTTCTGTTCCAGTGATCGCTTCCGTTTCAGTGATCGCTTCCATTTCAGTGATCGCTCCCGTTCACTCAGCTAGCGGGAGCCCGCGCGAAGCGCGGCCTCCCGCTAGTTTCTATAATTCCCGACACAAGCTTGCAAGTGGTTCTTCACCCTCACAGTGACATAGCAGCTGTGCATTTGCAGACAATCATCTACCCATGAAGGGGATGCCATTTAAGTTGTACAGGGATCACCGCGAACCTGAAGCATACCATTCTCATCTAACCCTTGACAAATTTCCCGACTCCACATAGGATGTCTGAACTCCGAAAGGGCTTATTAACAGAAAATCCCTAACAGAGGATCCTGATTAAGCACCTTCAATTGTATTATGAGAATAAAAGTAATTAAAAAGATGTGAAGTATTTGTTAGCTTGAGGAGTCAATCAACAGGTCTTTCCTTGCTATAACTGTTGATGGGCCGTACAAGGTCTCAGCTCTACTCTCAAATGCCTTCACCATCTTCTTGACCACCTCATCAAAGAAAACATGAGCAGCATGTGCATGTAGTGCAGAACGAAATTCAAAGGAAATCTAGTAAATGAAATTGAAGACAAAATATGTTTGGTTTATTACATAATCAGATTTGATCTACTAGGGCCAATGTCAGCAATAAAGAAAATTAACTTGTTATCACCAATGTTTTATTCTCCCCCTCCTCTCCGGGATAGGTCATCAATTCAGTCTGCATAGGATATTTGCATATACTTGGTCTAAATCATAATTATCTGGACCTAACTTGCGCACACGCCTCTCATCGTGTGCACTATGCTGTTACATAATTTGATGGTTTGTTTTGGCAGGCATGTTGGCATACACTCCAAAATGTCCAGGTAATTATAAATTTCATTATAATAGAAATAGATATTTAGTGGGCAGGGTTTGGTGCATAAATATGTTAATTTCATAGGCTCTCAACTATCTCATATGAGATGATATAAGATAGATCATAAGTGCATCATCATGCAAGTGTTTATGTGCCTTTATACATAGCTCAGAGTTTTGTAGTAGGGATAATTTTGTCTTTGGTATTTACATACTCATACAATAAGAATTATATCTATCGCGTTTCCACAGATCAAAGCACTTTACAACAACAACAAACAACAAAAATTACCGTACTTCGAACAGGTGAGTCTTAATTTACTTTTAAAACCTGAATGATGGGGCCTCTCTGATGGAGGTGGGAAGTGAATTCCAGAGGCATGGACCATACACAGAGAACTTATATCACCACAGTTCTTTTGGTTTTAGTTAATATTGAGATCGGTACTCTGGAGTATTTTAGAGGAGCAAAGAGTCCGTTTGTTACAATCCCAGGTGCTGTACAGTGATATTCGTTTTGGACAAATAGGCAGATGCACAGTTATTTATGCCTGAAATATAAACAATACCTCGGTCCTCGGACCGCTTTTGTCGCTGCCGTCGCGTTAAGTGATGATAGGCCTAACATGACCTTTGACCTTGATATGTGCCCTTTGCCTCATCAACAAATGAAGGAGATCCTGGTTGCACCTATGATTCAAGTTTGGTTCCAATTGGAACTTCAACTTTTCAATTGTTGTTGAGGTCAATTTTACATTTTCAGCCTATTTACACCTTGACCGTCACCATGACCTTTGACCTTGGTATGCGACTCTTTGACCTTGGTATGCTACCTTGACATTGGTATGCGACCTCTGACCTCTCAACAAATGAGGGATCCCATTGTTGTCCCCTTGACCAGTTTGGGTTTTAAATCCATCAAAGTATAAGATATTACAAATGTTACCCTTTTTCACAACAGACCAACAACAACAACACAACATACATCAACACGACAACAGTGGACAAGTGATCCTATGTGTCTTCCTGCCTTAGGGAGCGCACAAAAACTAGAACTTTGAAATTCACTCGCTGCTTAACTGGAAGCCAGTGAAGACGGCGAGATAGGGTGATATATGATCGTGCCTGCTATTCCAATATCAGCCGGCTGCTTTGTTTTGGGGAATGCATTTGAAATTTTTTTGGAGGTGACTTCATGATTCCAGCCAGCAGTGAGTTTCCGTAATCAAGGCGGGAGTTCACGAGAGATCTCTGACACATGATGGCGTTGTCCTCATTAGGTACCGTCTGATACGAAATATTTCTAAGTTGACAGTTTAGAGTGCGGCATAGCCCATTTTTATGATCTGACATTTAATGATTATGATAAAAAAAGGAATTAACTCTCAGCAATTAGAACAATCAACACTGCATAAAATGAGAATAAAAGATTTGATTTGTTACGGCTATCCAACATCATGTCATTGATGGGCGGTCCAATATTTTTATTGTAGTGCTGCGCCAACATCAACTACAATATGATACCAAACACCAAATCCTGTCTTTTATTCATTCAAATAAATAGCAGACTCTATACTCACAGAAAAATCTAAGGTACATGTGTCAGGCTTGCGTGGTATTCCGGGTGAAAACCTCCATGATGTGACTAGATGATTGAAGAGTGTACCATCGGTACAAACAGCCTGTTATTAAATAAATAAAATTAAGAAATAAAGAAAACATTTCATATGACAATAACCCACAAACTTAGTCTGTTCAATTTTGTTGTGATAATTGTCTGGTATGTTGATAAAGTGCCAAAATTATAACCTACAAAGATATTTATTCTTTAAAGTTTGAAGTATCATACTATAATTGGGTCGGTTGCTATGTGTAGCGCATAGCTGATGCATTATGGGTTAAAACACCATGCCGCTGTACGGTATACTGGAGTTTGTGGAGGAGTTATGAGAAAAATATATATGAAATGCTGGAACACAGGGAAGGAGGGGTTATAAAAAGGGAAAAAGAAAATGTTGAGATAATGGTTTGCGGGTGCAAATTTTACAAGATAGAAAATACCAACTATGGCAACGACAGGACCTTGATCCTTTTGTTTTGATTCACTTAAGTTTATATGGATTTGGGATACTCATCAAGGTCAAGTGTAATCAATATGCCCATCTTCTCAGCTAGCGGGGGCCAGCGCGAAGCGCAGGCATTCCACTAGAACTATAATAATTTGGCTAATGTTGTGGGTATGTATGTATGTATGTTAATAAAAGCCTCATCAGTTTTGATCGAAGTTGCACCAAATTCACATAAAGGATTGATGTATACCCGGCGGGTGTTCAAAACTATATTTGGCTGAAAAATCAGCGAAAATGTGGTCGGTTGCCAAGGAAAACTACACATTTGTTTATAACTGCTACTAACAAGCACATACAAATATCAGTTAAAATGCTACTTACTTTAACTAAATGAGGCTCAGCTACAGTAACAGTAGACATATATCTCTCCACCAGTAATGGTGGGAAGCCAACTTCCATCTGAGCTTTGAAATGCTTGCCTTTATGTGCTACTATTTTGGACAGTGTGCACCAAGGCACAAACTCGCAGTAATCTTCTACATTAGCAACAACACTATACATTTCCTCCATTGAATACCTGTAAAAAACAATCATTAAAAGTAAAACCAGATGGTTTATATTCTACATGTATGAACCAATTCTGTACAGGCCTTAAAATTCAAGTTTGTTACACCCATCTGGTGATTAATTTTCTCATATATCACCTTGAAGGGGTGTCCCCTGAATACGATTAGGTATGTTTCTGCCATGAAAAGTTGCACATTAGCATGGCCAATCAATGGAAATACTGCCATTGTAATTTCATTATAGATAGGAACTTTATCCCAGACTAAGCAAAATGAGGTTTTCTCTTCCTGAAGTGGGTTTAAGGGGGCACAATACAAAATGGTCAGCCTGTTGAAACACATGCTTTGTGCGCTCTGTTGTATCCAGAAATTTTCATCAAATTTTCTTCTTGATTCTATAATTTCCATAAATCAAGTCCTCAAAAGAGTATCTAAAGTATAGGCATACTTGCAGCGTAAACATGCAAGATAAATTCACGAGGAAATGGGGGATGGAATACTGTGTGACGATATAGACCAGAATAATTTTACTTCAAAATGCTAACTGAACACATTTTGAAGGGCTTTACCCACCACCAACTTGCCCAAAATGGCGCTTGTAAGGGAAAAAATTGCAGAATGCACAGCTCTCCCGAAACATGCGTTTTGGTTCCAAACTGACATTTGCGCTCCCTCTCTCTCATACAAACAGTGTACAACCGAATGCTAAATGTATCTCCCAGCTTCGCTGGCAGCCCACAATGACTCTACCAACCTATTGTTCACATAAATATACTCACCCTACAATGCGTCTCTCTGAGTATTCTTCTTTTTTCTTATTGATAATTTCAAATGGATTTCCTATAAACTGCCTTGATGGGGTAGGTTGCTGCAGATACCGGTGTTGTCTTTGAAGTAAGTCATGCCTATGGTGATGCACCATACAGCTATAAACACATATACTCCTGCATGGAAAGGTAACATAATAAGGAAGTGAAAATATCTAGAAGAGGGGAAAATGTGGTAGAGCAGTTTGGCTACTCTAGCTCATCTGGAAAAAAGTTAGGGCAAAATGTTGACTTTTTTGTGAAATGTTGACCTTTTTTGACATTTCCCCGCCCCCTGTCAGACCCAGGAGAGGACCATGGGGTAATAAATTACATGGTTAGTAGGGGCTTGTTTATTTTGATATTTTGACCAAGCCAGTAGAGCGAGCGCAGACTGTCTATCAGTGGAGCAAGCGCAGTTGATCCACCAGTGGAGCGAGTGCAAGAGATCCACCAGCGGAGCGAGCACAGAAGTTCTACCAGCTGGAGTGAGCACAGAAGATCCACCAGCGGAGCGAGCACAAAAGATCCACAAGTGGAGGTCAGCATGGCGTTTTATTTGTCAACAAGCAGAAATGGATCTTTTTTTCACCTTTTTCACTCTTCTTTTTGGAATTTAACCTGGCATCTTGTTATAAAACTGTCCGGTAAGTGTTATAATTTTTTCTGTCTGCAAATATTTTTGCAATGGTAAAAGGATAAAAAAAAATGTTAAAGGTGCAACGGGAGATTTTGAGGCACCCACATATTGTGTCATAATAGTGATTTCATATAGATTAGACACTCAATAGATTTCCGACTTGTATTTGGCAACAGAAATGTCTTAAAAGAGAGAAAACAAGCGACTTTGATTTGCCTATATTCAGGGCTTGAAATAAGGATTTCAGATCCAGGAGCAATTTTTGGTGTTTTTAACATTTTATTGCCCCTGGTCTATCTATACAAATGTACACAGTTTTGTTTCAGAACCAGGGGCATTTTGCCTTTTAGCAGGGGTAAATTTGCCCCTTGCACCTGCTTATTTCAAGCCTTGCCTATATTTCAATATAAAACAGGCTGAATTTCATATTTGCTCCTATACGAAATTAGAAATTTCACAATTTTTGTACAAAATAAAATTTCTCGGGCTAATCCTTTCAGGTGGGGATATTTTTGATGGAAAGCTTTACATCAGGATATTTTTGATGGAAAGCTTTACATCAAGGCAAAATCTGTACTTTCGATTTTTTAAGGGACATCTGATATGTTAAATCTCTCGCTGCACCTTTAAAACATGTCAACAAGACTCACGTAAACATGGTGAAGAAAGATTCAATGGAGTGATTTCTGTGTTTGTGGGTTGTATCCCACTAACAGATTTGATCTGTGTAGTACTATAGTTGGAGTAATAATTTCTTGGTCAAGTTACTAAGCCTCCCAGCTTCCCCTCCCCCCAACAGCGAACCACTGGGTTGCACATAGCCGCAGTTTTCAACGCAAGCAACGTGTGTACACCACGGCCAAGAAATTATTACTCACTATAGTAGTAGTACTCAAGCTGCTGGAGATGCGTAACCATGCCCAGTGCCCTAAATTATCGAATACTGCAGTCAGTACCTTGAACACCTAGCCCCGTTGAACGTGCCAACCTCCATCTTCAGTTGTATTAGATTGTAAAGTTGGCAAAAACCCCATTTAGACAAATTCTGCTTGAATTTAAGGTAGAGGAGTGTGGGGCATTTAAATGGCTTCTAGGATTTTAATCCAACTGTCAACAACCCTCTGACTAAAGAAGGTTTTTCTCTTTACATATATTCTCTCTGTCAAGTACCGTTTACAGATAGCGTACTTTAATAAGCGTGATGGCGTAAATTTATCTGTGCAAACTAGTGCTACGCGGCCCCCTCTGGATGGCGCCTGCGTACCTCTTGTAAGGTATTTGATAATAGTCTAGTCTGGGAGCGTGTTTTGGCAAGCTTCTGAGAATGCCCTCGCGTAGCCTGGTATGTGGCCATTCTGGACTGATATTGTCAATTTGTGACTTGATGTATGTGTTTTGGATTTGATATCTCACCTCTCCTCTGTCTACCAACTGTGAGGTTTGTGCTTTTTATTACCCGACTTCATAATGGTCGATCTTTCAATGTTAGTAATGATTTTGGTAGCCCTGGCCTGCTCTTTTCAAGGACCATCTTATGTTTCTCTAGATAAGGGCACCAAGCCCGGCATACATTTCTAAGTGTTGGTCGCAAGTGAATTTATAGGCTTCATGAGAATCTTCTTTGCTCGTACATCCAATTCCTCTTGATCATAACCCAAGACTCTTTGTTTTCCTTGGCAGCTGCAGCACACTGTGTTGATACTTATAAAGTGACACGAGGATATTTTTAGATACATTCTCTCAATTGTAACACAGGATCGATTGTATACCAACTACCAGCAACGTTCAACAGGTTATTGGTCAAACAAGTACAACAGAACACATCAACCTGTTTTTGAACTTGCTGACTATCGTAATTGTCCCCATATAACACCGTGCTTTGACTTTCTGGTCGTGCACGACAGAAAGTACTAGTCATCATATTATTACATAAAGACGGCGTTTCGGCTTATTCAACGTTCAAGAGCTCTCTATACATTGGAAAGCATTCCAAATAGCAAAAAACCGGGTTCAAAAAAATTGGGGGCCTTCTTTTCCTGAAAATCCTCCTCATGTCTCTGCTTTAAGGTATTTGGTAGATCAAACTCAAGGCGCTTCATGGCGCCTTGTTCTGTTTCTGATGCATTCTTCTTCTTCCAACACTTTAACATCGTCTAGCTTAGTCATTGTTTGACGTTTTCTTTCGATAACTTATACCAATGAAACCGCTACCCGTCCCTTTATGTCATGTGACATTGACCCTGTCTGACCTTTGACCTGGGCCACAGGCATCAATATGTAACGTAATTGTCAAATTAATCTTCTACGATTACGCCGATATCACCAAACTTCTTCAGAGAAACCACTGACCCTTGCCTCATATAGGGTGTTCAGGGATAAGGAATCAAAGGTCATTAAGGGGGTCATTTCCGGTTTGAAAGCCGAAAATTGTGAAAAATATTCAAAAAATCGCTGTCCTTACAAATTACGTAGCAGAGTGACGTCATTAGAGCACATGTATTGTCACCAGGCAGGGTCTTCGGGTTGTCCACAGTTTCAGGATCAAAGGTCAATAAGGGGTCACTTCCGGTCAAAAACCAAAAATATTCCAAAATATTCAAATTTTTTTATCTCAAAACCCAAACATAATACAGTGACTTAAGGATAGTGTCAACCCTGGTGCTTTTGTTTTTACACGAATTTCTGATTTTTGCACCATTTAAACATCAAACTGTGTTCTATAATTACCAACAAAGGTTATCCACTGCAGACAACCCCGAGCTGTATTTTTTGCCGATTTAAAACAGCTATTTGACCATTTAAAGTCACAAAAACCGCTTGGTCTAAACGGCGGGAATTTAAGCACATTTCACGCCGTCAGACGCAAGGCGCACCATCGCGTCGCGCGGTGAATTTTTGCTGCGTAATGAAGCGTCCGCATGTTTTAAGATACTTTTGCGCAAACGCATCTTGGAAAAACGAAAAATAATATTTGAAAATGTAAACAAAGTGCTAATTTAGACCAGATGAAATTTCAATTTCTTCTAATTTCTGGAGTTAAAGACAAAATATGTTTGATTCAATAGTGCATAAAGATGTATTTTCATCACTTGCACGACATACTCAATTTTGAAGTTCAAAGATAAAGTTATTTGAGAAAGAGACAGCTTGAAATAGCGTGAAAAGTCACTTTTTTTACTAAAACACAGATTTTCTAAATGTTCAATTTTTCGCAAAATTTGGCAAATTTTCAGACAAGATAACTCCAAAAATACCGAAGTAAAAGGTAAGGTTTAAATTTCCTACCATAGCAATCGGTCTTCTCTAGGGACGGGTTTTCTCAATTTTTCATTTTTCGATTTCTAACTAAAGATATTCTCCAATAATACATACATACATACATACATACATATATTTATATTGCGCTTATAATACAGGCAGCTCTAAGCGCAGAACAAACTAATGGAATAACAAGAAATATAATATGAGCAATAGGAAGAAACAGATCAATTTTCAAACAGATGAGTCTTTAAATATTTCTTAAAAATGGCCAGTGTTTGTGCTTCCCTGATGTTACGTGGAAGGTTGTTCCAAACACGCGGACCGAATGAAATGACGGCATTATCACCGATG
>JAMKCH010034292.1:0-36828 GCA_023653785.1 Ophioderma brevispina
GCTGTGATATGACTACGGCATCTTGGATAGCGTAAAGTTGTTAACCCCCTGTGATCAAAATCTAACGTTGGTCGGACAGGATCTAACGTTAGACAGACAAAGTTTCTAACGTTAGATGGGCATCTAACGCTCTGCAGATATAGCAACCGCTGAGGACCCTCGCCAGAAGGAAGCTTAGCGCACCGCAAATGCAATTGGGTTGTATATATAGTAAGTGATGGTTCAGTAGTGATGTTAGAACAAAAGAATCCCGTTAAAAACGTCCATTTGCATAGAGTTAATTATCTTCAATATTATCACTAAAATCACATCATGAGGATAACTAGAAATTATGTATTAAGTTTGCTTCTTATCCATTTCGTAAAAAGGTCTGTAGGGTCTGTGAGACCACTTGTAGAAGTTTCGTACTTGAAAGTACTTCTAATTCATCGTTTCCGTTTTCTTATTTCATATGTTGCACATGAAATGTTTCCAAGATACTTTTGTGGGTTGAAATACATTCTCTGGTTGTATATGGAGCGGTTTAATGACTATTGATGATTATTGCCCCTAGTTCTATGTTCCTCTACAAAACGCGCGAAAAACAAAGGGGAAGTTTTTTTCTGTTAATATACTCACTGTGTGTGGCGTTTGAATCATGGCTGTTTTAATGCTTTTTTGGCTGTTTTTTTTGGTGTTTTGTAGTTTCTGTTTTAAACTTGGTGGACACACTATACCGTGTGTCTTTATAAATAAAATAGAACGATCAACATCATCAATGATACTGATACAGGCTGTCCCAAAAAAATTGAAAAACACTCGACGAAGACTTTATAAAAGCAAAAGTACGCATGGGTCTTTGTTTGATATCCTTTTAAAGCCCTAAATAGCTTTAATATGGCATTTATTTTATTCCAATCCGAATGCGTAAAACAAAATATATGCTTTATCAATTATAAGAGGGCAAAATCAACTTGGTCCGATTTCTGCCTTCAACACTTGAATACATGATGAACATTAAACACTTGGCTTCATAGCACACGCCCCTCTTTCATTTTAAAAAGAAAACAAATGTAAATTTGCAGTGTATTTTCTATTTACGAAATAGCCGCGAGTTCCTGGTAACTATTTTTTTTAAACCCAAACGCTGTTACTGTGTTTTAACCAAACGGTCAGCGGTTGTATCTACCACAACCGCCCTTCTAAAAGAGAAATGTTGGGCGTGAGTTATTGCTATTCTGGTCCGTGGATCTGTATGGCCTGCCAACTGGTGCTTATTTTCCAATTCTGCCTGCCTTATTAGCCATGTTAGCTTATTATCAGAAGTTTTCTCCTTTCTTTTATTGTTTTGTTCTTGTGTTTGTTGTTTATTCTCTGCCTATAAAATCATAGATTGTTTTCTTTGGGAATCCAATAAATAGGGTCTTATTGTTTGGGTTTAATTTGGTTTGGTTTACATTCTGGGTATTTTTGAGCGATTTGATAGGGTTACTAACTCTGCTAATGAAAGTAAACTGATTAATATTTGAAAAATACATAGTATTGCTGATCATAAAGACAATGATCACACTTTATGACAATAATGAAGTTCAAAATGGATTTTCAATATCTTCAATAGGCTCAGTTACCAATCAATATCCCAATTTTGAGTATGTTACAAAATCATGCTTCACACAATCTTACAAATGTAACCACTGCAAATCGGACCAATCCGAATTTGTACTCTCCTTTTTTGACGAAGCATATCTTTTGTTCTACATATCGCATTGGAATGAAATGAACGGCAAATAAAAGTTTATTTAGTTAGCTTTAAAAGCATACCAAACAGGGACCCATGAATACTTTAGTTATTTACAAAAGTCTGTGTTCCGAGTATTAACATTTTTTGGGACAGCCTGTACATTAAAGTTAACTAAGGAAAGAATTTCGCTGGCGCTCACTCTTTTCTTTTCATTGTATCGCAACTGATTGACAGCAGCCATTTGTCATCCGTCATACAAGGCTGCACACTGACCCTACGGGCGGTGTTCTTAATTGATTTATATGCTTGTTTGTAACAAGAACATCATTGTGTGTGTAAGAACAACTTAAAACCTTTTCAAATCGTGTTTATCTCTACTTTATTTACAATGTCGTCTATTGAAAGTGAAAAGTAGTAAAAATTCGCGAATTCGCTGTGGGCCTTTGCAGTTCGCGGGCCGAGTAACCAAAGTCGCCCAGTTAGGCTACCATCGTCGATTTGGCAACATTGGTGATTGCACCGCCTTTGGGCGTGCGTATGTTTATGCACTACATCCTTATCACTGGGGCTCACAGGCGCGCGGTGATTGACTGAGAGAAATAAGCAAATAGACTAGTGTGTGACATCATCCTAATTATAGTTTGTCACTGCTCGCGTGGAAGCTTGTTGTAATGGATTTAATCAGATTGGTTCAAGAATTTGGTATGTCCAAAACAAATTTACAATAACAACTTATAACAATAACAATTTATAAATTAAGATGCTTAATTTTCAAGTCCTCTAGTGTTCAGTGTTACAAGCAGTGTTGCAGTTCAACGATGATATGTCCTCACAGCGAAGGCTCCAAAATGACAGCATGCAATAATATCCCAATGGTAACAATATCCATAGGAATCTTCTGAGTCTTGAAGGTCATTTTGTCCAGCAGTTCAAGACGACGGGGCTATAAATAAGTCCCTCGATGACACTAATATTCCACAGTATATCAGTCCAAGATAATCACCACAATGTCCATCTGTCCATAATTTGGAATCCTATTTTGATTCCGAGCACTTTTGGCTTCAAAGACGACAGTAGAATAATTACAGCGACTTCGCTCACATGGAATTATAATTCCTGGCACTAGGTACTGTACAGGTCTGCTACTCATTGCAGATTAAACTAGATATTACTTCTAGCTACTTGTTACTGGTGGCTGCTGGCAAATCTAACCTCTCCAAACCCTCCATTATATATTGATTTCACAAATTTCCCAAGTCTTAAAATATTACCACAGCATCATGCATAACCTTGTACTAGCTGACCAATTGGATTTCACATAAATTGAACTTGGAACTTGGTAGAATAGTGGTTCATGACTTCTGGCTCTACATGGTTTTGTGCTAGCTAAAATGTATATGAACAAAAGAACATTGTGAACCATAATGATTTCTGGTACTGTATAGTATAATGCTTCCAGATAGCCGAAAGAGATCGGAACGAGGACTATGACGCCAGTGTGTGTGGGTTTGTGGGCGTGGGTAGGCGTAGGCGTGGGTGTGTGTATGGGTCTGTGGGTGTGGGTGTGTCTTTGTGCCTTTTGTAGAAATGTTAAGTCGAAATGTAAACCCAGCATGTTGCAATTGATTGTCCTCCCATTTTCAAAAGCTAAACCTTGTGAGGGTTAAAGGTTGTTTGCAGGGGTCAATTGAGGTCATTGATCGTTATTAAAATGTTAAAATGATAACTCACCATGTTAAAAGTCGGGGCATTTGTAAAGTGTACATATAGGCCTAATCTTAACCAAAATGGTGGTGGTGGGGTAATGCAACTGTGCCATATGGTACTTGGTGACTTGCCATTTGGTGTAATCCCATTTGGTCTAATGGCCATTTTGTCTAACTCCAATTGGTCTAATACCATAGTCTAATAACCATTTAGGCTAAAAACCATTTAGTCTAATAGCCATGTAGTCTAATATTCATCTGGTCTAAAACTCATATCGTCTAATATAACCGAATTGGTCTAATGCCAATATTGGTCTAATACCCATCTGGCCTAATATGCCATTTGGTCTAATATCCATCTGGTCTAATATCCATTTGGTCTAAAACCCATTTGGTCTAATATCCATCTGGTCTAACATCCATTTGGTCTAATATCCATTTGGTCTAATATCCATTTGGTCTAATATTCATCTAGTCTAGTATTCATTTGGTATAATACTCATTTGGTCTATTGCCCATTTGGTCTAATATCCATTTGGTCTAATGTTCATATGGTCTAATATCCATTTGGTCTAATATTTATACCCATAATACTTTATGGCTTGAATCAGATGATCAAGATTTTTTTGAGTAAAAAAGTAGGGCAATTTAAATAGAAAAGTGTAAGTAAGAAAATAAAAAAATAAGTATATTTTGACCGTGTTTTAAAGCATGATATAAATAATGAACTAATTAAATCTGTTTCTCTATGTGACACCCACCTTCATACAGTTATGGTAAGATGGACATTCCTTCTATAAATGATAATAATAATAATAAGCATTTAATATAGCGCTCTACAAAGAACACAGCGCTTTACAGAAACAATGCAACTTAGAGGCAGCAGCTAATACAGCGCCAATTGCAACATGCACACAAACAACGACCGAAACCAGATACATTAAACTAGGACAAGGAAGGGGAAGGAAGTCCAGTTTTAGAAGCAGGAGGAAACCGGAGCACCCGGAGAAAACCTGCGAGAGCGAGCTTGGACTGAAACCAATTACACGTAAAGCCTCATGCCCGACCCGGGAATCGAACCTGCGACCTCAGTGGTGTAAAGCGAAGGAAGAACCGCTGCGCTACCCTCTCCCCCAAATGATAGGCTTTGGAAATGACTACATTTGGTCATCAAACGTTGCCGTACGTTTCATGTCAGTTTTGTGGTTCTTTTTTCTGTGTATTCTTGTATTGCTGTTAAAGTGTACATTCTGCTTTAGTTTAGTTTGTCTTAATCTTGTGTAGTTGGTATACCCCTGGGCTTTTCCTCTTGTTCATTTTTGATTCTCGGTGTGTTTTATATGGTATCTTGACCGTAGATGCACTTACTTTACTATGGCACGTCCACGCACGACAAATCCCCAGCGAGTAACACCCGGCCACGCCGAGTTCCCGCGCTATCTATCCAGTTGCCTCGCTACACCCCCAGTTTACATCCCGACTCTCGGTTTGCATCGCCCTCAAACCCGAGTTTTCCTTCACTAACAAACATCGAGTTTACAAATCACCTCAAACCCGAGTTCAAAAATCGCTACTGGATCGCTACACCTCGAGTTTGCAACGATACACTGCTAGTTTGCAGCGCTATAACTGCGAGTTTGGCAGCGCTTTACTAACTGCGAGTTTTGCAGCGCTGTACTGCGAGTTTTGCAGCGCTATATACTGCGAGTTTTGCAGCCGCTACACCTCTAGTTTATATCGCTAACATTGCAAGTTTGCCGCACTACAAACCGCGAGTTTATATCGCTAATTGCGAGTTTTGCAGCGCTTATACCTCGAGTTGACAAGAGCTACCCCGAGTTGACAGCGCTACCCCTCGAGTTTACAGCGCCGATCCAAGGTTTACAGCGCCACAACTCGACGAGTTTAGAGCACTGCTTGAGATTTTTAAATCGCCGAGAATTAACTTTAAACATGATAAAACACCGACCCCAGAAGCGCCATCAGGGTTTTATGTTCTGGGAAACGGGAATTACGAACATATGGGCGCGGGCGCGTTTTAAACCTTCATCAATCTTCATTATCTGGGTGAGTTTTTAGTCAGTCACCAAAGATCAAGTTTCAAGATATGGCTAATCGCTTTTTCCTTTTTTGCCTTCCTGTATTTTGGATATACCTAATACCATTTATATGATGAGAACCACTTACAATTATCAACTTTTGTTTCCATCCAATTTGCATGGCAAAAGGTCCTTGTGGAACATTGCAAGGGTCCACCCTCCCACCGCCACCACCCCGGGCCGATTTGATTGATTCATTCAGAAAACCTAATTTACTTTTAAAACGGTTGATTATACCTCGAACATTAAAAGTGAAACACTTACAAATTGTATATTGTTTCTATTTGGCATGGGAAATGTGTTTTGGAAAGCTAACATTGCAAGGGTTGATTATAACCAAGCATGTAAAGAGAACCACTTACAAATTTTAAAATAATTTTCTACAAACTTGCAATATAGCAAATGAGTTTTAGAAAGCGAGCATTAAGCGGCCTTATCGTTCAATTTTCTTTCTAAACTGGTGCTTGCTGATTCACCCCGGATGTAGGAGTTCCTTCAACATTTTGTGGTGCAACTTCGCCTTCCCCCCTCTCTTCTTTTTAAAAAAAATCGGATGCCCCCTTGTTTTTCCCCATTTTTAAAGTTCATATTCCCTCTTTCCTTGATGAAATGTTTCAATTGTTTAAAACTCGAGTTGGTCGCGGCTATGTAAACTCGAGTACACGCTGTAATTCGAAGCTCGAGTCGTGGCGAGTGCATATACTGACGTGTAGAGCGTTGCAAACTCGCAGTTATCGCTGCAAACTAGAGTTGCAGCGAGGGGACTCGAGGTGTATCGTTGCAAACTCTAGGCCTAGCTGGCGGAACGTCTATATATAGCGACAGAAACTGGAGGTATAAGCGACCGACCTGGAGGTAGCCCGCTGGAAACTCGAACTGTAGCGCTGGCAACTCGCTGTGTAGCGATGGAAACTCGAAGTGCAGCGACGGAAACTCGAGGCGTAGCGCTGGAAACTCGAGGTGTAGTGACGGAAACTCGGGTGGCGGCGATGTAAACTCGAGGATTAGGGATGTAAACTGTATGTGATGCGAGGCAAACTGGATAGATAGCGCGGTAACTCGGCGTGGTGCGATGTTACTCGCTTGGGATTTGTCTGCCGTGGCGCGCCATACTGTTCCTTCCCATGAACTCATTGCAAAATTGGACCAATGTGAAATTCACACTTCTTAAATGTAAAATGGTCGTAACTTTAATTGTACAGTGTGAGTTCAGAAAAAAATGGTCCTATTTGAGTACGCATCATATTTTATAGAACATTATCCACCGTCACATAATGCGGTGTGTGTGTAATGCACGTACAAGATATACATTCTGAGTGTATTTTCAAGTATAAGAGACATTCTACTGTATTTTTTACTTGTGGGTGTAATTATTTTTCTTCATTGTGGGAGTATTTTTTTTACTAGAGTTACTATTTACGAAATTTGTCCTATAATGGAATAAACTGTAATTTTCGTATTGAGGTTTTTCCTTAAAAGATTAGAAAAGATGTTTTTTTTCTAGTTATAACTATATAGGCCTGCGGCGCAATCTCCTCTGGCTAAGAAAAGGAGAAAAAACTAGAAAATGAAAAAAAATCTTAAAAATGTCCAGAAAGTGTCTTTTTTAGAGAAAATCTCAAACTATATAGGTTTGAAATTGTGTGTGTGTGTGTGTGTGAATTCTTTCTCATCTATCTACAATATTTTGAAATTATAGGCCTAGCTAAGAGGATTGCATTTTTGGACACGCTGTAAACACAGTTTGCTAATTCTCGTTCTTGTGTATTGTGAATGTGTCCTGTAGCGTATCGCGTTTATGGTGGTCGGAGCCTCTTTCATATGTTTTAAATATTCAACGGTCATGTTTACCTCGGCTAGTATATCATAACTTTTTGCTCAAAGTACATTTTCATAAAGTAGTGGAGGAGGCTAGGACCAGGTCAAAATCATTCGGGTTTTTTTTTTGTTTTTAACCCCCCTCACTACAGAAAAGTTTGACACCTTTGGTAGTTAGTATGGACCCTCTATAATCAACGATAGGTAGGTAGTTACTCTCAAATTGTGGTGTCACTTTTAATAGGGGCCATTTAAGTTTTTCACGGGGTCACATTTAAACTGTCCAATCATGTGGAAAATGTATGCAATATTGTCCGTCTAGTCATTAAGGAGTCCAAAATGTATAGTTTGACCATCTAATGCCATGGTTTTTGGGAAGGGTATCGGGAAAAATGCGATTTAAAGGGTAAAAAAGGGTCAAATTTCTATTTGTACAGGGGTCAAATCGGAATGTGTGCTCCCAATTTTGTTGAAATTGATAGAAGTGTTCATCTAGCTTAAGGAGTCAAAATAAGGAATAGTTGTTACCAGCGGCAATGCAAGTTTACCATGTTAGGGACAAACTAGGTCATAGGTCAACATTCCCAATTGGTGTTGACCTTCTTGACCTTTCAGTAAGTAACCATTAACATAATACAAACTATACCTTTTAGGAGTCCTTTACCTCCAAGCAATAACTTGAAGTATTTAAAATATAATCAGATAACTTTTATGTTGACCCCGTTACAAAATCGGATTGACCTTTTTTACCATTTGTAGCCCATTTTTACTTTATAACTCCAAAACCAATGGTCGGAGGTGGTTACAAATCTATACATTTTGGGAATCCTATGATTAGATGGACCAATATGGCAGGGCTCGATTTAGCACTGGCCAACTGGCCCGCGGCCAGTGAAATTCATGCCGGGCCAGTACGAATGAACTGAGGCTGGCCCGTCGGGCCAGTTGAATTTTCAAAGATGTAGGTTTACTAGGTTGCTGCATTGTCTTGTAATAAATTCCAGTTTTACCTCAATGTGAATTATCCTAACAAGCTTCAAACATTGTTTATATTTTCATGTAGGTTTTCGCTTTTTCAAAGATCAACAGTTCAGTGACGACTACAACTGGCACAATTACTCTCACAGACGGATGTGTTTCTCAGTTAACCTCATAAGAGTTTTATGTGCGTACGAGCGGAGGGCCAGTAGGTCCCTGCTTCGTGCATGAGTGCTGTTCCAAAAAGTATGATCTACATTACGACCACAATTTCATAACAGCACACATATCATGCTGCTTCGCGGCATTTTAACTGTTTTTAGAACTAAGCAGAAATGAAGCATTCTTGACCAATCGCAGTGGACCAGGCCCTACAAGGAAAAAGATTTAGAGATACGTTCCTAGCAATAAAAAAATATTCAAAAGAAATGATACGAAAAAAACAGAAACAAGTTATATCCAGCTCTTCTCCAAAGTGACAACTGAATTACGAGGCAAAGAATTATGTTTTGTAGAAATGAGGAATAACTTTTATGTTTTCACATTTATTTAACAATTTTAATTTTGTACTTTGTATACAAACCACAAATGTAGGTGATGGAAAAAGATTTGAGTGCATGCAAAGTAAATGAAAAAAAAAAACATAAAAATAGGACACGGATGCTGAGCCCGTACCCGATCTGAAATAGCGGTATGGGTTTGCGCCTTCTTCTCAAGTTCTTTAGGACTACCCTACTTGCCACATAATGACAAATTTTAAACTCGTGGGGAAATTGTGCCAGTTATCATCTCCACAAACCTCAATTTGACATAAAATGCAGTTCCCAAGTCCATAATAAAGTATTTGCTACAACCAAAATCGAGTTCCGAAGACCAAATTATTGAAAAAAAAAATAAGTTCTCAAACACCCAAGTTCGGCGCTTTGCGGCGCCGCACACCCCATCCCTGACCAAAATGAGTGCTCCCCAGGAACTGAGGGCTCAACCTAGGGCCTATTGTATTTTTGATATTTAGGCCAATTATCAAAGGTTGAGAAAAGAAAGAAATTTGTGGCAATAGGATGAAAATTTGTTGGGATAGTGAGTTCACTGCAGGCCCAGTAGGGTTTCCTATTTCAACTGGCCCGACGGGCCAGTAAAGAAAAAAAACAAATTAAACCACCCTGACACATATGGATACATTAAACATGATTGGGGCATTTAAACAGTTTTTGACTACTGTAAACTTAAAATGGCCCCTTATTGAAAAAGTGATATCACATTTTGAGAGTACTAAATACCTAACATTGATATAGAGGATAGAGGGTCCATACTAACTACCAAAGGTAAACCTTTTCTGTAGTGGGAGGTAAAACGGAACTCCTTAAATAAGGCCCCGATGATATTCTGCTCCTCCTCTAAAGACATGTTGGCCTTACTATAGACCGTATTAATATGACGTCAGCCACCAGACACCAGTTGGTGGGGACAAGTTGAATTACATTCCAGCGATACCCAATACATTAAAGCTGTCAATCATCAATGTTTAGCGATGGCACAGGGATCATTGACAGGTGAATGTATGTTAGTATGGAATGCGGCTATTCGTGCCATCAACAATGGTGCTATTTGCATACGGTCTGATCGTCCGCATGCTGTTTTTTTAAATTTATTCCTCTATGTAATGCAGGAAATTCTATAAATTGAAGCATAAATTAGCAGTTAAGTTAAATACAGAATATGTTAGAGGCTGCTGAATTCGCAAACCCGTACACCTACTTTTAAACTCCAACTAGTCAATCAACTCCACAAGTGGAATCCTCTTATTTTTCTTTGATTATTTCCGATGTTTTTTTGGCATTAAGTATAAGAAATTAAATTCGGTTTTCAGAAATTGTTATTTTTTTTAAAAATCAGGCAGAGGCCTGATGCTTGCTATCCCTCTTTAGGTTTATAGTAGTGCATTTATTTCCTACATATACATGTATAAAAATAATTACGCATACCTATTATAGAAAATTATATCATGACTACAGCGATTTGAATCTTGTGATAGTTTTTCTAATCACATGGCATGAAAAGAAACCAGGTGATGTCATAATATCAAACAAAGTATTGACTGCCTATATTCGTGCAACAGTAAAAATATATCACTTGATCAATCCCCGACTGTTCCATTACCGTCGACTTCGCCTCGTAAAATTGAAAAGTCAAAACTTGTCACCTCGTCATATACCCCACTATAACACCCTTAGGCATACCATATTGTATAATACTACTATGTTCAAAACACAAAATAGAAGACAACTTATAGTTTGAAAGAAATGTTGTCTGCACAAATACTTAAATTTTGACACAGAATCAGCGTTAAGAATATCAACTGGTATACTTTCCAAAAGTCTGGGAAAAAACAAAGACCAAGCAAAGATTAGGATAAAAAATTATACCGAGCATTTTAAAAATCATCAAATGTTGCAGAGTTTTGCCACCCTGTGAGTAGTTTGTCCTAGCATAAGTTTTAATCTAAAAATGCATTACTGCACACGTAAGGCATTATTAGGAAGTTTTGTTTTGACAGAACCAAGCATAAAGTTTTTTTAAAAATCACTTGCCCGATTTAGAATGGCACTAGAAATCCACATAGGTCTTATCAATGTTGGGTCAGCTGCAAATTAAAAAGGAAAGGAGACATAAGAACAATATCGCTTGGACAAAAATAAGAAAAGAATCGGTCCAAGTACAGAACTCCACTCTCATACGTAGGAACTCACCAGATCATAAAACTACATCATGTTGCACATTAACCGATTGTCTTAACGACATTCGGGAGTACAACATACCAACCCTCAGAAATAACCCTTGTAGCGCCTCATACGACCTATAGCGGGCCTATTCTTCACCCCGGGCCCGCAGGGGGCGATTATTATCTCAAAAGTCTGGCCCGCTCCACGGATCAAATCATGGCGAGTTTTTCCGCGCATGTCGATTTTTCACGCGCTGTGTAATCGAGTTTTCCCCTCGCCAATGTCGAGGTGGCAGCGTTTTATAGGTCGATTTAAGCGCTATCTGTCCATTTGCCCTCTATACCCCATCGAGTTTTTTGCTCTCTATTGGTTATTTTAGACATAATCATGTCCAGTTTTTACGCGCCGACGTATCAATCATTGGCGATTTTCCCGCGCATGTCGAGTTTCTCACGCGCTGTTATCGAGTTTTCCTCGCCATATGATTCGTGGAGCGTTATATTCGAGTTTCAGCGCCTATCCTGTCCAGTTGGCCCTCGTATACATCGAGGTTTTGCTCGCTATAATGGGTGAGTTTGACATAAATCATGTCCAGTTTTTACGCTCCACGTATCAATAACATGGCGCGTTTTTCCGCGCATGTCGAGTTCACGCGCATTGTGCGGCGAGTTTTCCTCGCCATATGTCGAGTGTGCAACGTTATATGGTTCGAGTTTACAGCGCTATCTGTCCAGTTTAGTGCCCTCTATACATCGAGTTTTGCTCTCTATAATGGTGAGTGTGACCTAAATCATGTCAGTTTTCCTCATGTCCAGAAAAACATCATGCCGAGTTTCAAAAATCTCGACTGATTTTTTCTCAACATGAGGAACTCGACATGATTTTTTGGGTGTATGTGGTAAAAAAAAAGCATGTGAAGTTTGCTCATGGTGAGAAAAAAATCATGTCGATTTGCCATGTTGAGAAAAAAATCATGTCGGGATTTTGAAACTCGGCATGATTTTTTTTCATGGATATCAGACCAAATGGTATTAGACTCAAATGGATCTTAGACCAATGGTTATTAGACTAGATGGATATTAGCCCAATGTATTAGAACCAAATGGTGTTTGTGGTTATTAGACCAAATGGTAGTAGACGAAACGAAATGGGCATTAGACTAGATGGGCATTAGACAAATGGATATTTGACATACTGGTTGTTAGATCAATTGGATGTTAGACTCTAAATGGCTATTAGAACAACATTGGTATTAGACAATACGGGTTTTTTTAGACGAATGGAGTTAGACCAAATGGCTAGTAGAACCAAATGGGTTAGACCAAATGGCAATAAACCTGGTACTTTATGGGGGAATTTCAAGCCATAGAAGATGGTCATGGATGTGAAAGTTCCATCTTTAAAAAGTTACTATAGAAACACCTTTTTATAGGCCTAACTGAATGCGTATCAATTAGGGGAATAATGATTACTTCTGCATGTTTTTATATGCACGAATGTGTAGTTTACCGGAATTCCCGGTAATTATTTTAGAATGGGCGAATACACTATTTTCGCTGCAGGATTACCAATAGTAAAAACTAGCGAGTTGGCGGACGATGGTCGCGCCTACCTAGTCGAAGCTCCATATTAAGAGTTAAATGATTAACAACCGTCAGAGCAACTACGAAACATACCGACCCACGCAATTGGACGTCGTATTGAAAATGTGTCAGTGGTGCTTGTGGCTGACTCGTTTTTTTAAACAAACCACATGCCTGACGATGCTCTTGGATGGTTAAGACTCGTTTTTGTTCGACACAGAAAGGGGGCGCGAGCTATAAAGAGATACTTCCAGAGAGACACTCTGCGGATTTCCAATGTCGCGAACGAGGGCTGGAGGGGATAATAACATATTTGTTTTCAGATACATGCCTTTGTGCATACTGCTCGCAAAGATTAAACAATAACAATCGACTGATGGCCAATAATTAGGCAATAGGATTCAATGTTATCATTTTTGATAACGCATAGCATAGTAATGAACTTAATACAATGTTTCTTTTTTTTTTTTTGATGAATTGGAATGTTGATTTGAACAAGGCTATTCCTAAACACTTCCTGGTGGCGCTATACCTCAACATCGTCTATGGCTCAACGATGGCGGCCAAGAGCTCTCATATAGCATTATCAGCAACAACGAACCAAACTCCAATACAAGGCTTGCACAAACTTGATTTTATTAATGTGTTCGGTCAAGGGTGCTTCTCATGACCCACAAAAGACTTAGTCCCCGTTCGTTATCAACATAAAAAATCAGAAATAACCCTTACAGCGGAGTTGATTCTTCAGATCCAACGATGTTGGAAAATGAACATTGGTTTGATCTTATTAATATATATTCCAAAAAATCCATTTTCGATTTTACGGGTTAAACCAATGACGACGTCTAAAAGTGGGACTTCTTGGCGCCACCGCGCAGCCTATATGGGCGTTTATTAGTTTTACACAGCTTCACCCGGCTGGGTTTATGCCGGGGGGGGGCAGTTGTATACTGGTCGGGTAACCACCCGCTTACCAAAAAAAAAAAAAAAAACGCGAGACCTGGGCAGGGCATGCTCGGTCTCGAGACTGGCAAAGTAGGGTATCAAATTCAACCTATGTCTCTGTCAGTATTACATAGGGTATAATTGACTTTTCAGTCTCAGATATAGTATAAAATTAGCAGGACTCTGTTAGAGTGTTGATTTTAGATTTTAGGGTTACACCATGCTCAAAACAGAAATCAGCCCATAAAATAGTTCAAATGGACTGTAAAATCCCAGGTGAAAATTCCAAATGGTCATATTGCCTGGCCCCGGTTTCGGATAGAGTAATCCATTGAACAGCTTATGGTTAGGATAGGGTGCCATTCATTGTTTGTATCGCCGGACATTTTAACTCGGGTGGTTACCCAGGCTCATACAGTTGACACGGGTTTTATGGGTTTATGGTACATCAAGCGTGCGCGAGTTCACATGGTGTGTATAACAACCATGTTTGTATATCCTAGGGTTGCCTGTTAACCGTTTAAGTGCATTTTTTCCAGCGGAAGATGGTATAAATTCGGAGTAGATAAAAGCCACAACATTGCAAGTTATCCTAGCATATGTGCAGCAAGCAAATGGATTGGCCAGATAATCACAGTATGCACAGAGTTGGTGTGTTGTCTCATGGGCTATGAAAGTCCTCTGGTTCCCATTATTTTAAGAAAGGACATGGTATATGCTTACTAGGAAATTAATTTACATTTCCTAAGCAGCTAGAAACAAATTTTATTGGATGACAGCCCACCCTATCACAAGTGGATAACTTCTCAGTTCAGGGAATGTAAAGGTGATTGACCCATGGTCTTGAGAGTACCATATGTGTACAATGCCCAGATAAAACCCACACTATGAGTTACAATATGCTCATCAACCAAGGCACAGTTCAGTGGGGTTGTACGTGTACAGGTAATTGACATGAAATGATTTGTGGTTCTAGGTATATTTAGATCATACACAAAAAATCAGGGGGTTGTTGTTTCTAAATACACTGTGAATGAAAGCTAGTGAACTGTGCCATTCGAGTTGATACTTCATGCCTCATAGTGACAAGTGTTGTTTAAAACCAGTTTCCTTGTTGTAAGTTGATTTGTAATCTTGGGTGCCATGGGACTGTGGTACAATACTTTAGGATCATTTGAATGATTTAAATAACCTACAATGTTCCACCATAAATTGCAGAACAGTCATAACAGCCAGGGGCAACTCATCTATGAATGGATATGCTTGTAAGGCTGGCATTTCCAAACCCATGGTAATATTTCAAAATTACAGGTTGATGCATAGTAGGTTGATGCCTGAATATATACTGTGGTTATATTAATCTCTCTAAATACGGAGAGTGAGCCTATGATCTCAAGTAATTACACAACTATATTAAGTACTACATCCTCGCTAAGCGATGGTTGTCTTTTAAAAGACTTATTCTTTGTCATGCTGAAGGTTAACGTAGTAATGGGCTTGGGCGTAATATCTACCCCGTGTTTTTCCCGCCACCGGGAGTCCGTCAAACAAGAACGATCGCGTTGGTACTCGAGGCCTTTTATTTATCTATCTCTATGTTATTTACATGCCAGGTCATGATTTCTCTTTGTTCTGCAAAACATTTCTAACTGGGACTTCTGCAGGGATGTAATTAGGCTCGCGAACATACCATGTTTTTTTAGTTTGATATTCTTATGCATTTTAGTTTGGGTATATTTCTGAAGTGCATTTAAATAGTATTAATATTTCGTTATCATGGCATTTGTGACATTTGGAGGAACAGAGGGCCGGAATGGAGTATTTTACACAGGAAGATTCGAACAGCAGCGGATATTGGAAGCCCTTTCGTCAAATCCCACAGCTAAAACCGCAGAACGTGCGACTTCACATATGTCTGTTTGTCCGGAAGAGGAACCAATATAATGTTGCTGGTGGCCTGGAACAAAAAGTTTCACGAACCTGGCATGAAACCAAAAGAAGGTACCGGCAACGCGAACTCCTCTATGGATTTTCAACTCTTCGCCACCACAAAGAACTTGGAACCTACACGTGAAAGTTTCTGGAAGTATGCATGTCCGTAAGAACGACTGGCAGGAATTACCTCTCTTACAGCTACCACGGTACAGCTTCGCATTAGTGGATATGGAGAACTGCTTGTTTTTTCATAGGTGTAGGTGGAAAAGGGGAGGCACCGTGTTCTCCAGAGGTTGACCTGCCTATCATCTTAGGCAATCAAGATTGGCAAAGCAATCGGAGCGCACTGCCAGAACAATCTTAATCCATCTGCAGTGTGTTGGAGGATAATCCTTGTTATGGTCAGAGTGTAACGTCCAATTGCACCTACATTCTACCGATCTACAGAATGATTGCCCAGGCACTTCCACTATTGAGATGTGGCAGATTGTGTTTTATGAAACTTTGGCAGATATAAATACCAGTCAGAACAGCTAGTCAAACCATTTCCTACAGTGCAAACGGGACATGCCAGAGTAGCTCCAAGTCGAAAGAAAACTGAAACAAGCAATGTCGTATCAGCACCCAGGTGGCAATCAAAGAGAATTCGCTCAGGTCAAAGGCAACCAGTTTTTGCAAGTATAAATGAGAAGAGCGTGCTTCGGGTGACTATAGGTCCTGATGAAAGGCCACACAGTATGGTTTCATCTAACATTAGCGACAAGTCCCATTTTTCCATTGGCAATGACTTAATACTAACGGAAGTGGTTACGCTAAAAAAATAGATCATATTATGGACGGCAGTAAGCCAGAAATTACATCACCTACACCAATAGGCAACTGCGAGGATGATGACGAGCCATGTCCTGTCTTTATACTTTTGATGAACTTGGCAAGGAAACGTACTCAGCCCACTACATCGGAAGTTGTTCCTCCATTTCCTACTTTAGCGGTCACAACTTGCGCAGCTATAAGTTTTATGCATCCCGCGTAATTACGTCCATGACTCGACGATGATTAATATTTGCTTCCTTTGGATAGTAATGCAGAGGGTGAAGAGGAATGTTGTTGTGTATGACACCGGGACGTATTTAAGTTTTTTTAATCACTTTTAACTTTTCCCGCTGTTTCACTTTACAAGGTACATTGCTGTGTCATTGAAAGCAACTTCTCCTCAGTGTGTGGTGGGGTGGGTGCTGTGGGGGGGGGTGTGTGCGTGTGTGTGTGTGTGTGTGTGTGTTGGTGAGGTGTGGAGTTGTTTTTGGTTTGTGTGTGTATTCGTTGTGTATGTGTGGGCCCAACATTGGGTATACATCTTTGTTACAATTTTTTGTCCAGCCTTTTAGTGCGTGACAGATGGGACTCATACTTGACATACTTATGTAGTGAAGAAGGGGCTTTACTAGTTATGTGAAAATGGAGATAGGTGAAAGGTGTTATTCAAGATCACTTAGGGTAATTTTTGTGTACGTAGCAAAGAAAAGACATTTTTTGGTAACAAATTGTTTTAGCTTTTAGTTCAGTGGGCCTCATACTTGGAATATGAAAGAAGGGACTATTGGGGGTGGTGTTAGGAGGAGAGTTCATTTGGAGGTCGCCTAGGGTTATTATTATTCGTGTGGTATAAATTTTAGGAGTAAAAATTGTAGGGGTAGACATTGCCCAACCCTAACAGCACAGAACGACAATCACTCCGGCGTAATCCGAGTGCTAGTCTTATTCAAAGAGTTAGGGGCCCCTCACAGTAAGAATTTAATGTATCTTCCATAGACTTCCAATGTAAAAGGTTGTTATCAGATGTCAACCCTAACCATGCTTGTTGGCTTTTCATGAGACTTCATCAGTTGGCATGCCATAAATTTCGCATTGACCATAGAGCCGTTTGTAAATTATCCGTTTGCCACGGCCACAGCCGCAGCCAATCAGAAAACAGTAAGGTTATATTTAAAAAGCATAAAGCTTAAAAAGTGGCTTCTATTTTGATAGAATGTATACTCAAGATACCTGTGCAAATTTTGGTACAAATCAAAGGTTGCAGCATTGAAGATTAATTTCGTTCAGCTGTACACACCATTCTACATTGGAAGTCTATGGAAGAATATATCCATTCTTTACTGTTGATGGGTCCCTTAACGGTAGGAAGGGCGCTCTTACGCATCTCGAACGGTCCTTGACTAAAGGCTAGTCCTTGGTCCCGAAGATTTACATGACCGCTATTGGAAATTACCACGGTTTTGATGCGAGGTTAATCCACTACCCCTCGACAAAAGCATTTGACGTCATTTTTTTTTTTCAATTACCATGATATTACTAAGATCTTCTGAACGAATGTTTAAGACTAGTTTGTCAAAGTCAATGAACAGATACGGTCAAGTTAAAATGCCCGTACAGTTTCCCCAAATTACCGTTTGGAATCCCCAGTGCCCAAATCGTGTCCTACCCCCCTCTGAAAATTGTTTACTTTTATCACCAGGCGGGAAGTTCATTAATCTCAGCAATTTGGTCAACAGCAACCACTTCTTGACAGGCAACACAATGTTTGTTTAAGGGCGCATGCGCATTATCAATTAAGCTTCTAAAGAGAGCGCGTGGCTCTTCAACCAGCTATTAAAACTCCCCGCGAGTACGATCTTCACACGCTTTCCGCAAAGTCTCTGGCGTTGTAACCTCCCCACTTCATGCCTGCTCGTGCATTGATTGTACATGTTATGTAACAATAACAACAGCTCTATCTCAAGTTCCAATGTATCTTTGACTTTTCTGATTTTGAGCATTCACAAAATTAGTAGAGAATTGTGCATTTGGACTATTTAATATCATGTTCATCTGATTAGATAAGTTTGTCAGCAATTTATAATATTTTTAGAGATTGGAAGCATGTAAACAAATCATGGTATCTGGTATCATTCAAACTACAGATTTCCATGTATGGGAGCCAATGTGGGTGTAGTCTTTGTTGAATTCATAGGTCCACTGGTGTTCAATTGAGTCGAGTCCAGCAGGTCTGATTCTGCGGCGAATCCGAGTCCATGGCATGGGGCCCTGAAAGGTGCGAGTCCAGGGGACCCGAGTCGCCGACATTATTCCAAGTCTTTGTGATCTCGGACTCGCCAATTGCAGTCCGGACGAGTCCCTTGGCTGTTCTAAACTTCCCATCGTAGTGCGTCACGTACGCGTCAATCTGCAAACCGATTGCGTCCAAATCGTGTCATACAGGCTTAAAGAAGAAACACTGAGCGGACTGTCCAGACACCGACTTCCATGTTCACAAAGTAAATGTAAGACCGAAAACAATACATGGGGCTATCTACACGGGCACCAGAATCCGCATCAATGTTGTGGTCTTCCAAGATCCGATGTTTGTGCACTGCGTTGACTGTCTGCACGATGCACACTTTCATGCCATTACAGCATAATTGTTGCGACAAATCAATCTATCTATCGCGTAAGTGCGTGCACGTCAGTCATAATGAATCGCGTGTTTTATTAGGCGTGACACTGTGTGACACGCCGGATTTATCCCGATGGTTAATTTCTATGTGGAACACTTTGACAAATTGCTGTCTGAATAACACAATCCAATTTGTTTATCTCTGGTAATGTTCTCGGAGACGAAGTCTCAACACAACAACTTCAAACAAGTGAAAATCTATTGATAAAGCATCTTCTGATTCTAGTAACCGCATAGTTGTATCGAAGAACTGGGATAGGCTACCGTCAGAAAATTATTATCAAGCGTTTAAAGGCTCTGACATCGAAGTCTTGCGTCATTTGTAGATAGTTTTGATTGTAAAATTGATCAGACTGATAGATAACTTTACGGATTCCATTTGGTGAAGCTTATATCAAACCTGCTGATGATGTAGGCCTAGTTAGAACTCTAAAGGGTTGCAAAGAATAAAACTTCCGCAAGAAAGACAAGCTGCACACCCTGGTCACTAAGAGTTGGTCCGTATATTTCTATCGAAATACTTAAAACAAGAAAGTACAAGAGAACTAAATCTTCGATTGATAAAAAAGAGCTTCGTGAAAATGGTCTTTGTACAAAAGATTCATCAAAAGCCAAAAGGTCTTTACAAGAAATTTCATGGAAATCTGTCGTAATCCTAAAAAACCATCAATCCAGAGAATACTGGAAAATCTCACTGACGCAACACAAGCGCGAAATCGGTAACGTTTGACACTTCTCCTTTTTTAAAATAATTAACCATTTCAGTAAATTAATCAAAGTCATAATGCTTATGAAATGCATTCTGGACACAAGTTCGATCCGAGATCGATCAATCAAATCATCAACCAAGAAATTAATAAGCCTATCGACGAATCAGAATTTTGGGTTCAATTAGAAACTCAAAAATATAAGTCTGCTGGTGTCGATTCTGTTAAACAATACACTTTTCAAAAAATGTCCTGATGAACTGGTTACTATGACGGGCAAACTTTTTTCAATTTGATTCTCGATACAGGTGTCCGTGCTAGTATTGGACTAAAGGATTATCAACCCCTATCTTTAAGATACAGGGTTCCCCCTGATGATACAGAATAACTATGAGGTATTACTTTTGCTAATCTTTGCCTGGGCAAGAACTTCAAGTTCAATATTAAACAAAAGGCTTTCTGATTATGTTGAAGTTACAGGAATCCTGGGTGAGGAGCAAGGGCCCGTTTTCTTGAAGGTTTTCTACCACGATCACATATTCACTTCTTTATTCTATTATAGACCTTTACCTCGACAAGGTAAGCGTGTGTACGGTGCATTCATAGACTATAAGAAGGCATTTGATCTAATCGATAGAACATCTTTGTGGTTAAAACCTTAATCCCAATGGTATCCACTGGTAAGTCATTACGGTCATCTATAACATGTATAATAGTGCGAATCATGTGTCGTGAGGTATGAAGAATCTGATTTCGTCATTGTAACATGGGTGAATATCAAGGGAGAAAATCGTATCTCCGCTCTATTTGCCAAATGTTTTAAACGATTTTGAGTTTTTCATTAGCAAGTACTTTAATGGTCTCGGTGACTATATCTAAAGGATATTAGAACTTACTTAAGTAACGATGATGTTGAAGTGTTTTTTTGAAGCTTTTCCACTTCTGTATGCTGAGGACACAATTGTAGTTGCCGAGTCTGACATATGAAACTTCAACGTGCCTTAGATGCTGTATTCGATTATTGTCGATCATGGCATCTCACTGTCAATACCAGCAAAACTAAGATCGTCTTTTCTCCGGGGTAAAGTGACGAAGGTGTCGTAATTTAAATTTGGTGATAACTTCATCGAAACGGTTGATGATTTTAACTATCTGGTGACTAATTTAATTTATAACCACCAGCTAAGGAACACTATGAATAAACAAGTTGAGCTAGCTAGACGCGCGTTGTTCACTTGATATCCGAAGCCAGAAAACTTGATCTCCCAATTGACAGTCAAATTGGAACTTTTTGATCAGCTAGTTCAACCCATCCTATTATACGGTTGTGAAGTATGGGCATTTGTACGATTTTCTGTCATTGAGAAGCTTTACTTGAAATTTCTGTAAACAGGTTCTTGGACGCACTGATCCAACACAACCAATTGTATGGTTTACGGTGAATTAGGTAGAAGTGGAATACGTACTATTATTGACAAGACGTTAGTAATGTACTGGAATAAGCTTTTCAACAGTAAAACAGTAAGCTCTCTAACATCTAACATCCTCTACGACTATTACGCTCCTCTTTACCGAGCAAAGGAGTCCTACCATTTCTCCATGGTTGAAGAAATTAATCTTTCTTGATAAAATGTTGGCCTATCATAACCTTTGGATTCCGACTTGAGTTGTAACATTTCATGGCTAAAGAAAACTTTAAAAGAAAAACGTGAGGTGATTTAGACAAATTGAATGCAGAGGTGAATGTTAACAGTACTTGTACCAATTACAGACTTTCAAATCAAATTTTCAGTTTGAAATTATCTTTTCATTCTCAATCAGGGTGATCGTATCGGGCTGTGTAATTTAAGAGATGGGCCATAGTAAACTCCCTATCAACACGGGACGCTATCGAGGTATGCAAGGCATAACGATTGTGTTCAGAATGTACAACCATCAACTTGGGGACGAAGTCCACTAAACCTTTTCGATATGTCCCTCTTTGCGCGGATAAAGGAACGGTACTTGAAGACTTGCTACAGAATCCGCCCAAATACTCTTAAATCAGTGCCCTCATGGATATTCAAAAAGTAGGGGCCATATCCATCCTTGCAAATTTTGGTCGCTGTAGTATGAAAGGTTTTGAGTAGATATTGTTTGTAAAACATGTATGTTTTCTGTAAGTTATATCATTAATCATTTGTTATAACATTTCCTCTTATACCAACTGTATTGGTCCTCACAGAGGATTAATCACTGGTAACTGTAATAGAAACGCCGCGATTAGAAGCGTGTTCCTATCCGCACTCCCAATATTTCGATCTCAAGTTTAAGAGTGACGTCACTGTGCTCGTTAGGTTTTGCACCCTTGAAACTCACGCGCTGGCCTTTCCATTGCAACACGCAGTGAATAAGGCAGCACAATCGAAAATGCTAAAGCGAATGCAGAGTCACGTCATTACGTATCCGTCACCCTCAATGACTCGAGACCAAACAGGGTATAACGCTGTTGCCGTGCAGTGTGCAGCTAACACGACGCCTATGCAAAGAGGTTCTATATAGAATAGGAGGCAACACGTTACGGTAATCTTTAAATTCAGTCTCGCAGTTTTGGCCGACCACAAGAAAACCTAGAGTACCAATAATAGAAAGCAATGGCTGCCTCCGCTTCTTCCACATACTGGGTGCCGCTTTGCATAAACTAATCGTTATTGATACAAATTGATGTGTGAGAGGTGGCCAGGTGTAATTGTACCTGGATCATTGTGCTCATTGTGCTCAGATCTCTTTTCTCATAATGCAATCGCGCTTAGTGAAAATGTAGTCACTGAGGCGGTTTATTTTAAATGCAAGCAGAAAAAGAAGAAAAACTGATGGGGAGGTGTCATTTCATTCGTTGTGTGGCCATGGTAGGACAAATTTAACCACCCAATAGCACCCAACATCCAACAAAAACTGATTATTTGGGCGGAGGGTTTGTATCGAATTGACATAGTGTGTATACACGCACCCAAACTGATAATTATTCCGTGCACTAATTCAAAATGTCCGCGCCCTCACGGACGACTGGTTTTGAATGCGGTTTTCACCCCCCGTGCTCCTATGTATGTAATACACCATCAAGCCACTGGCCACATGACCCCGCTCGTGTAGGTAGCCCCAGTAAGTATGTGTGAGCAAATAGGACAGTTGACAGAACACATTTCTCATGGTTAATATGGTACTAATTTGAACTAGTAAGTAGCCTATGTTTAACAAGCACGACAATACACAATACGCTGTACGTGACCATCAAAATCATCAGCTTGCATGCCAAGCCTAGCATGCCAAGCCTAATCAAAAATCTGCAACTAACCGTGTACGAAACTGAGGTGTCCCCCCTGAGAGAGTGTCCTCGCTACCATAGCAACATGTTCGGAATAAACGGTGACCTTGTAGACGAGGCCCATTTGGGCACAGTGCTGAAACAAATGATGCATCCGAACTCAATGGAGAACACCATAGACATATGGATAGTAGGCCACTCAGTCACACGGACACTGTAATTAGTATGACACCGTTTCGGGCTCGGCAATGGTGACGAGCTAAATATACTGGTCCATCTCTGTACCACACATCCACTGCGCTACTTTCACTCTTCCATGCAAACAACTAATTGTGGTCTGTGACGGAAGAGATGACGGCAACGGCAAATTTGAAACTAAAATCCCTAAAATATTCAAATTTCAAGTGCTTTTTTCTCAAATTCCTGGCATCCAACATCTTTTTTTGGATGAGAAAAGTTGCTCAAAAACGTTTTCCTGCTAGCTATCTGCCAAAAGGTGTAGAGTTCTGTTTGGTAGATTAAAATGTAATTGAATATGGTCCCCAAGGCGTCGATTTTAGCGAATATGTCGCCATTGGTCTAACGTGTATTTTCCGCAACCGCTAAATCCCAACTTCAGTAACGAAACATTAATGACCTTCAAACCGCTGAAATGCAGTGACTAATCGAGCCTCCATACTTGGTAATAATTATTTAATGAAAGATGGGGCTTATGGGGATGAGATGTGGGGGATTAAAGGGGCAAACGAGGAGATTTTGAGGCATCCCAATATTGTGTCATATTAGTAATTTCAAAAAGATTAGACACTTAAAGGTCTGATCAGAGATTCTGAATATATTTTTTGTAAATTAAATTAAAATATTCAACTAGAACTAAAGATAGACCCCTAAATGCTCAATTTGCAAAGTTTGAGATGAATCGGAGTTTTCGTTTTGAGGCAGTAAACATTTTGGGTACATTACAGGCCAGAGGATACTGTGTATAATCAAAATTTCCGGATCCGGAATTTTTAAACAAAGATGTGATTTTCTATATGAAGGACTTCGATTTGAGCTTAGCTATGTCACACAGTGATAATATATGACAACATTATGTACTGCAAAACCAATTTCTCTTTGAAAATTGAGGGCGACCTCAATCGGACATCTCGGAGGGCGGCCTTATAGATTTCTTACCTTGTAGTGTTTTGCTACAAAAATGGTTCTTAAAAGAGAGAACAGGGTGATTTTGATTTGCCTAGATTTCAATAAAACTAGGCTGAATTTTGTATTTGCTCCTATCCAAATTAAAAAATTTGCAACAATTTTTTGTACCAAAGAACAGTCTCATCTTAATATCCTTTCAGATGGGGTATTTTTTATGAAGGCTTTAACATCAGGGCAAAAATCAGTACTTTCATTTTTTCGGGACCCTGATATGTGAAATCCCCTGTTGCAACCTTTAAGGTCATCTTAGGCCACTTGGTGTAATTTGTGGAATGTGTCTGTAATATACCCTTGCTAGCGAAATTATTTAGCTGTGTAGTTCAGGTGACAGATCAGGCTCATACTTGGACTTGTGACATGAAAGGTCATTTAGAAGTCACATAGGGTCATTGCTATGTGGTATACATGCATTTAAGTAAATAATTTATTTCGCTTTTTAATGTGACAACATCGGGCTCAAATTGGTATAACTATGTATTGAGCGGTCACTTAGAGCCCTACTTAGGGTACAGTTCGTCATTTAGAGTCACTTACGGTCACTGTTATGCTTAGTATATGCCCCTTAGTAACTACTTATGTATTGGATGAAGGGGCCTATGTGCCCGGGGGGGGGGGGGGTACTCATGGGAAAGGGGTAGGTACATATGTGCCGCCGATTGGGGTCACATTTTCACCCTTACTATACAATGGGTCCTTTTTCCACAACCATGCTCCTATATAGATGGGTCACTTTGAGGTCATTGCTACTATATAATTGGGTCATTTTTTTCAATTTTTTGGTCGCGATTCTACTATAAAAATGGATCGATTTTTTCAGATTTCGCTCAAATACAACGAAAAATGTGATTAGAGATGTTTGGAAAGAGTTACTATTTAAATGGGCCGATTTTGCCTAAGATTACTATCATATGAAAATGGTGCGGAATTTCAAAGCCACTATATAATGGGTCGAATTTTGGAACAACTATATAAATGGTCAGATTTTTTGTTGTACAATTTGGTCATATAGCATGGTCGATTTTTTTACCCGGTGAACGCACACCCGTAAACCCAATTTTTGGATCAAGTCCCCCCCCCCCGCAGATGTGAGGATACATATGTAGAGGTCAAGCAGATAGCGGTAACTTAGGGTCTGTTATGCATGGGTGGGTCAGTTGTTGTGGAGTTTCCGTAACCTGCCACATCTTGCCACATCTTTTGGTTCTGACCACTTATGAATTCGGAAAACTCTCCCCCCCGGGGAATAAAGCACAAGTAATATTCCTTTAAGGTTTCCAAATTCATACGTGTTCAGAAAAAAAGGGTGTCAGATGGGTCAGGTTACATATACTTTACATATTTATAATCCCTGTGGGGGTTATACACTTTTGTAAAATTTACCTACCTTTTTAAAAGTTCAGTGACAGATCATATCAGGGTTCCACTTGGTATCCTTAAACACTTACGGGGACAGACTCATGTTTTTTCCCGACTGGTATTCCTGTATTGTTAAACTTTGGATACGGTAAATTAGTGTCGGGTCCCCGTAGGGGGGGCCTAAACTGTAGACAGTGATGGGGGTGCAAATTTTCAGACTGATGCCCCCTCCTTCAAGTGGGGGGGGAATTTAGTACAAGGTAAAAATTTCAATCGAGTCAAATTGTGGTCCTGAATATACACTAACGCGTTAGTCTCGTCATAAGGATTGAAAAGTATAGAATTTGCCTAGGTTCCAACCTTTAGTTAAAGCGGGTAAGATCCCCAATAATGGTTCAAAGGGGCACCCCTGGGGGTAATGCTCCTGTTGTTGAAAGTGGGTGTCACATGATCCTTGTGTCATATCTGAAACAGAAAAAGTGCCCCCCATCTTAACTGATTTGGTTGATATCACCATTGCGACATCCAGGGAAAGTTTGGTGACCACCATATATCATGTAGACCCTTACTACATTTACTGTATTAGCCCACCAAATGCACATTTGAAATTAACGCTTTTTGGTCCGTACTAGAGCATACAACAACTTGTCACCAGTTTTCAATCACAAATCGGTAAATTTTACCCCAGATGACGTTGAAACCGTTATGGGCTATGGCGCTTAACTAAAGGGTTGGAACCTACCAAATATATATTTTTTCGATCCTTATAAGGAGACTACCATGTTAATTTACATTAAACACAATAGACTCGATTTTAAAATTTTTCCCTGTATTTAACCTTTTGCCCCCTTGAAGAATGAGACAAAGCAGTCTGAAAATTTGAATCCCCATTTTTTCATGACAGTACTGGCTAGTTTCCTCAGGATGACCTTGACTTGAGCTTTAATATGCTGTACAGGGGGGGGGGAAAACCTGTTTAATTAAAGTATAAAATACAAACTAAAAATGTTTTTTTTTAAACAAATGTGCATTTCTGTGAGATATTTGACTTTATGACCCAGTTTCGTCACTAAATCTCTGTTTTTTTCATCCAATTTATGACCAAACAGGAGATCTTTGCATTGAAGACAAGAATAAACGACCCACTTTGGGCTATTTTTGATGGAATGCTTACATCAGGGCAAAAATCAGTACTTTCGATATTTTCGGGACACCTGATATGAGAAATCTCCCGTTGCACCTTTAAGGTCATCTTAGGCCACTTGGTGTAATTTGTGTAATGTGTATGTAATATACACTTGCTACGAAATTATTTAGCTTTGTAGTTCAGTGACAGATCAGGCTCATACTTGGACTTGTGAAATGAAAAGGTCATTTAGAAGTCACTTAGGGTCATTGCTATTGTGGTATACATGCACTTTAAGTAAATATTTATTTCGCTTTTTAATGTGACAACATTGGGCTCATAATTGGTATAACTATGTATTGAGCGGTCACTTAGAGCCCGACTTAGGGTCACAGTTAGTCATTTAGAGGTCACTTACGGTCACTGTTATGCTTAGTATATGCTTAGTATACTAATTATGTATTGGATGAAGGGGCCTATGTGCCCGGGGGGGGGGGGTACTCAGTGGAAAGGGGGAGGTACATATGTGCCGCCGATATGGGTCACATTTTCACGCCTTACTATAACAATGGGTTGTTTTTTCACACCAGGCTACTATAAAGATGGGTCACTTTTTGAGGTCATTGCTACTATATAAATGGGTCCATTTTTTCAATTTTTGGTCGCATTTTACTATGAAAATGGATCGATTTTTCCGATTTTCGCTCAAATCACAACGAAAATGGTTGATTAGAGATTTTTGGAAAGAGTTACTATTTAAATGGGCCGATTTTGCTAAGATTACTATATATGAAAATGGTGCGAAATTTCAAAGCCAACTATATAAATGGGTCGAAATTTTGGAACCAACTATATAAATGGGTCATATTTTTGTACAATTTGGTCACTATAAGCATGGGTCGATTTTTTTACCCGGTGGACGCACACCCGTACCCAATTTTGGATCAAGTACCCCCCCGGCCTATGTGAGATACAGATGTAGAGGTCAAAGCATATAGCGGTAACTTAGGGTCATTGTTATGCATGTGGTGTACAGTTTAGGGGAGTTTCCGTAACCTGACCCATCTGGCACATTTTTGTTCCGACACTCTTATGAATTCGGAAACTCTTCGTGGAATAAAGCACAAGTATATTCCGTTAAGGTTTCCAAATTCATAAAGTGTGTCAGAAAAAAAGGGTGTCAGATGGGTCAGGTTACATATACATTTATATATTTATATACTCTCTGTGTGTTATACAGTTTTGGTAAAATTTACCTACCTTTTTAAAAGTTCAGTGACAGATCAGATCAGGTTCACACTTGGTATCCTTAACACTTAAGGGGACAGACGATATTTTTTCCCGACTGGTATTCCTTGTATTTGTTAAACTTTTGGATACGGGAAAATTAGTGCGGGTCCCCAGTAGGGCCTAAACTGTCAGAAAGTGATGGGGTGCAAATTTTCAGACTGATGCCCCCTCCTTCAAGGGGGGGGGGGAATGTTAGTACAGGTAAAAATTCAAAATCGAGTCAAATTGTGTTTGAATATACACTAACGCGTTCGTCTCTTCATAAGGATTAGAAAAAGTATATATTTGCCTAGGTTCCAACCTTTAGTTAAAGCGGTAGAGCCCCATAATGGTTCAAGGTCACCCTGGGGTAAATGCTCAGATGTTGTTGAAAGTGGTGTCAAATGATTCCTTGTGTCATACTGAAACAGAAAATGCATCTTAACTGATTTGGTGATATCACCATTGCGACATCCAGGGAAAGTTTTGGTGACCACCATATATCATGTAGACCCTTACTACATTTTACTATGTAATTAGCCCACCAAATGTCACATATTGTAAAATAACACATTTTTGGGTCCTACGAGACAATACAAACAACTTGTCACCAGTTTCAACAAAATCTGGGTAAATTTTACCCCAGGATGACCTTGAACCGTTATGGGCCTATGCGCGTTTAACTAAAGGGTGGAACCAGGCAAAAATATATATTTTTTCTAATCCTATAAGGAGACGAACATTGTAATGTACATTTAAACACCAATAGACTTGATTTAAAATTTTCCCTGTAGTAAAATTTTGCCCCCTTGAAGAATAGGACCAGCAGTCTGAAAAATTCATTGATTTTCTGACAGTACTGCAGTGCCTCAGGATGACCTTGAGCTTTAATAGGGCTGTACCTGTTTAATTAAAGGTATTAAAAATACAAACTAAAAATGATTACAAAATGTGCATTTCTGTGAGATATTTTGACTTTATTGACCAGTTCGTAAGCTAAATCCTGTTTGTTTTTTTCATCCAATTTGATGGACCCAAACAGGAGATATTTTCAATTGAAGACAAAGAATAAACTACCACTTGGGCTAGTTTCGATTGAAGGTTAAAATACGTATACATCATTGTGGGAATAAACGATGAAAACATCCTTGTTGCAGCCACATGAATTTTCGTTCACTGATCCGCAAATATAAGATTAAATCCTTCAGTCCCTTAGCACGTATGCACTGCCATTGTTAGTTGCGAGTGAGGGCCGGGGACCCAGTCTTTTTACAAATATCGAGCATGATTAATGAGCATTAGATTGCGTGCCATGTGCGAGACATCACCTGATCGAGCTGCTTCAACCAGTGCGACATGCAGAAACAGTCCAATGTCGTCTATATAAGGGTTGAATTCGATTGTCATAATGAAAACGCCGCAAGTTGATTACATACCGGGCAAGTCAATATGATACCAATATAAAGGTTAAAACTTCAGGATTGCCATAAAAGTGTCACTTATGCAAAGATGTTTGAGCGATGATTAGAAGAAGAAAGTTCGAATAGTCAGAACGTTTGTGACGCGTACCGTTGAGTATAACACAATGGTTTGCTGAAAATGATAGATTAGGGTGTATAGAATACAGAACCAACCGGGTGCCACCTGGGCATTCTTGTGCATTTTGAGAAATTCAATATGACGTCGCCATAAATGATAACTATCTATTCCACCCTCATATATTATTAAACTATGTAGTTACTAGATACACTATAGGATCCAATGAACAAGTGTATGGCACTTGTAACATTAAGTCCTCGCTTCAAAAATTATTAACTCCATAGTTTTGATAATATAGGGTCGAATAGAGGAATTATCATCTTGACAACGCCATCTTGGATTTCTCAAACGCCAAGGGTGCCAAGGTGGCACCGGCAGGTGGCAAGTGGCAGCCCGGCATATTCTAATATACAACACCTTATCTATCCGTTCAGCAAAATATTGTGTATCGTACTCACTTTAACAGTCGGCCATAACTTGGACCAATCGCTCCGACGAGAAATATTACTTGCCAACCGGGGGTTGGGTAGGTGGAGGGTAACGATTATAGGCCAACGAGAGAAAAATCCCTGGATACGGAACGATGCAGTAATTCCTCAGAAGTTTCACTCATAATTTCCGATTTTGACGAAACTATACCATCAATGATAGATTGGTTTATTTGCTTACGACTCTTCCTTACGATTGCGCACGTGGGAACTTTTTTTGCCCAGGCTCTACACTGCAAATGCAATTTCCAATGATTCACAACATCGACTGTTTCTCAATAGTCTGACGTCACACAGCGTCATTTAATGAGAAATCCTCTATCGATACGGCTACTTATGTTCGGCAAATCTTCCTACACGTTTTGGTAAGGGGAATAAAATAATATCATAATAATAATAAATAGGTCTTATAATGCGCAAAATCTTCGAGAGAACTCAGAGCGCCGTAACAGTCAACACAAACAAATCAAACAAAACGCTATGAGCCATGAAAAGCTTGACGAAAAAGGTGAGTTTTAAGCGACTTTTGAAGTCTTGGAATTTGGGGATACTACTAATGCTGTTTGTAAGTGAATTCCAACAGGCTGACGCAGTCAAATGAAGTGAGCGTTCACCAGCTGATTTAGTTGACCCGTGAAGTTTCAATAGCTTCAGATGATGAGGCTTAGTGGAACGTGAGGGTTGGTAAGTGGAAAGCACGGATGACAAATATAACGGCAGGGTACCTTCGAATGCTTGAAGGCAAAAGCGGCCAGTTTGAACTTCATGCGAAATGCCCCGGGTAGCCAGTGAACTCAATAAGCAAAGGTCAATATGGTCATGTTTTCGTTTCTGAGAATTAACGAGCCAGCACAAATTTTTGGAGCGTTGTAACGTTGTAGTTGGTCGGAGTTGATACCAATAAAATGGCATTACAAAAATCAAGAGTGAGATGGATGATCGAATTAACCATGAATCTAGGTTGTTTTCAGATAGAATGTAATCCGCCCAATCTGTCTTAAAGATAAATACAGAACGGCAGATTTCACTAATATGTTCAGACATGGATAAGATGATCAATCGAACACCGAGATACTTGACGATTTTGAAAAATGATGTCACATCCAAAATCCGTAAGTCTTACTCTCATCTGGTTAATACGAGAAGCCTACCAACGGTCATCACCTCCGTCCTTGTCAGTATTAATCATAAGCTTTTTTTGTGGCTGTCCATCCAACCAAAAGGCACTAATACATTCTTGAATACTGCCTTAGTTGACACAAACTCCTCAGGCGCCCCAGAATATGAATTCTGAGTATCATCGCGTCTTTGTGATACGAACATTGTACTGATGATCACATCAGAGAGCGATTGTATATATAACAAAAATAAACTCGACCCGCTTACCGAGCCCTGTGGGACCCCGTACAAAAGCGGACGCGATTTGGAGACATTACAAGCGACGATAACTGACTGAGAACGATGAAACTCTGAGGTGAACCACGAAAGTACATTTCCTTTGATAACAAAACTCACTTCGAGACGCTTGAGGAAACAGAATGGCAAGCGTGTCGCACGCAGCACTGATGTCATGAGTGAAATAAGTGAGACTACTTGGTCAACAAGTTGGTCGTTTGACACTCAGTACTGGCGGTCCTTCCACACTATACCGCTTTCTATACGCTGATTGGTAGCTTCCAGAAGCTTATGATCTAAAAGGTGTTTCTGTAATTGCTACGACGCACTTTTTCAAAAAAAAAAAAGAAAACATATTTTGGAAGAAAATTGAAGGTTTGAAATTGGCTGTACGTTTTTAAGGATGTTTGGATCAAGTCCGATTCTTAAAATCGGAACAATGATGCCATGTTTAAGTTGAGAAGGAACAGAACCAGATGCAAGGGAACGTTAATAAATAGGCGATTTGTGAGAGGAACTAGATCGTCGGCACACTCCTTGACCAGTTTCAGTTGCAGCGGATCCACATACAACCTTTTGTGGGCATTTTACTCCACAATTCTGATATATCAGCTTCAGAAACGGAAAAACTTGATCAAAAACTGGTCCGTCATAGCCAACAAACGATGTGGTGGCGAAATTCCGAGCATCTAGTTCTCTCTTAAATCGCTGATTTTATCGGAAAAGTATGGCCAAACTTTGTCAGATAGTTCATTTGGGGGAATGTTTGATTGATAGGTACACGACTTTGATTTACCTAGAAGCGGATTTGTAGGTTAAAGAGCTGTTTAGTGGAAAAGGTAACATTGTCAATTTTGCTAGCAAAGAATGTCTTTTCGCAGCATGAGATGCTCTTTGGCTTCCATTCCTCTGCTTTGCATATATTTCCTTGGTGGACATGAGCTTAGTTTTTCGCCACCGTCGCTCAGCACGTCGTCTTCTCCGCCAGCATCTCTTACTTCTATGTCAACCAAGGGGCAGACGGGGTCTTAACAGTTCGCGTGTTCAATGGGGCGTGGTGGTCAAGACCTTGCGTACACTAGCATCGTTAATTCACCAAACCTCAACATTCTAAAACTGGGAATTTGTTTTCAATACTAGAATTTAGCGCATTCAAGTCATTTTTAAACATGTCTTCTCGATAGCCCGTACGTTGCACGAGGTCACAATCCGCTTTACAGGAGCAGGTTTTTGAAATTGCCACAATGCCTAAAACACTCCTAAAACCGCAAAATGGTCCGATTTTCCGGGATAGGCAGTACATCGTCCATAAGTAATGAGGACTATCACACTGCGCACCACCACCCAGTCAATGATATGGTTCTTAACATTCGTAGGCCTTCGACGAGTTGCGAAAGACCAAAATCGGACAAAACACATTTGACTCGCTTAACTGTCCATCATTTAATCGTCATAGTGAAGAATTGAAGTCCCAAAAGAACGACAAATCACTGGTAGCTCCGCGTATGAAGAAAGCATGTCAGTAAATTCACTCAAGAAATTGGGAACACTCACATGTAATCTTGTTCTGTTATATGTAGTCCTGTACAAACAGATACAGTAACAGCACGTTGGCGAAGGAACAATTTCATTTCTAACTTTCAAGTTATAATAATTCAAAGAGTTAATCTGATATGTTTTGCCAAAATAAATGCTGATGTTTTGCGACAACAAACGCACAGATTTTTTAAGGGGGAAAGAGGGGTACTTTTAGAAAAAAAGTGTAAACACTGGGAAGATGCAAAGTAATGGTCAACGTGACTCAAAAACCGAAACGTGCAAGTACTTCAGCCGAATCTTACAGTTTATTTAAATTTCACAATTGGTAGAAAGAATGCTGTTTCGCAAATAACACCTTCTATAAGACCTGATATTTGCTAAACAGCTACACTTCATAAGCACTAAATAACTACATCAACTGTACCCTCATGCAAACCATCATTTAAAAAAAAGGTATTTGATAAAAAAGAAGCGTTGGCCACTAGTCAAATCATCATCTTTCAGTGGAAATCTACCAACAAATCTGTTTCGCAAATGATCAGATCCAATATAGATTCATAAATTTCACAGGTTGTGGCAACCGTCCCAGAGTCGGAGCTATTCATTAATTAGTGCTTACCAAATAGCAGTAGCGATTTATTCCGTAATGTATCAATGATTAGAAATGCAAATCTGGCCTCCCAATCCTCTCTTGTCTGTGGTTAGGTACGATCTCATGATACAATGTATCGGGTTGATCTCGCTACTGCCCTCTTTTAAATATATAACATTGTCCATATTTTTTCAGGTTTAGAGGAAAATTCTAAATCACAAAAAGTGTCAAAAACTACCGCGTGCGGATTAATGGCATGTGCCCATCAAGTGGGGATGCGACAGACAATTCTCCCAAAACGAGACGCGCACACTATTAGTATAAAAGCTCAATTCCCTTGGCACAGTTCATAGCTTTCATTCACCAATGTCTTTAGAAAATATACCCCTGGTTTTTGGGTTATGATATATGACCCCAGATCACAAAGGTCAGTTCATGTCAATGTATGTGGCAGTACACACCCACTGAACTGTGTCCTTGATGGATGAGCCCCAACCAGACTCTAACTGGCGACCTTCTGTGCACCCAGGCAGAAATTTTTATGCACTAAAACCACGGGCTGAGTGAAGTTACTAAGTAACAATCGATCATATCCTAGCGGATTAACATAGGACAATTATTTGTTAATACAATCCATATTGGTTTGATATAGAATTTACATGCGCTGGTAATATTCGAGTACTGTAATCAAAATGTATAGAACTAAAATTCTAGTACACTGATATAAGTGATAACAATGTCCTAGAATTTCGAGAATGTACTAACTAGTTTTCCTGTTCCAATGTGCCTTTTACGATGTCTAGACAAATTTCGAGTACACTGTACTGAAATGTACCCGAAATGTACTTGGTGTTCGTTTCGAATGTGCACCTCGGGATGTCTATAGAGAAAAGTTATTTTGAGCATACTGACTCGAAGCTACTCGAAAAGTACTATTCTGTTTCGAATTTGCTCTGGCGGTGAAAGTCTTAAGCAAAATACCTTTTGAGCACATTGTACTCCAAAGTACCACTTTCCCATGTCAAAGACAGTGTACATTTGGAGAACAATGTACTCGAAACTGAATTAGTTTTATTTTATTTTGTCTCCCTCAGTGAAAAAAGTACAGTGAAAAAAGTACATTTCCAAATGTACTAGAAATATTCTATTGTCCTGTCCAAAAATAGTATCGACGGAGTGTCAAGAGAGAAAGTAACATTTGAAATGGTACGCAGAAGTCGTATCCCGTTTCAAAAGTACATTTCGAGCACATTGTACTTCACAAGTCTACTTTCATGTGGCAAGGTTTGTCCTCGGGAATACAGAAATCTACAGAAAGTACATTTCCAGCGCACACTTGCAGTCCAAATGTATGGAAACGCATATGGGATACGTGTGTACACCCCTTGCACCCCCGAACTTCCCCACCACAACTTTATTAGAGCGAATTATATGAAGTCAGCACCAGACATGTTGGGGACAAGATGCATACATTCCATATCATACAGTAAGCTGTCAATCGAACCATGTTCAACGATTGCACAGGGATCATTGACAGGGGAATGGATTTAGTACTGAATGCGTCTATCCTGCCACCAACATGGCGGGCTATTGAATACGGGGCCATTCTCCGTTAACGGTTCAAGTTTGGTCTCCAAAATGCACGAAAATTCAACAATAAGGGAATTCCTGAAAATCATTGAAAATCGTAACTTTAATCTTCTCAGAACACACGGACAATGCATGGGTGATCTTAAAAATATCTCCGATTTTTAGTATATTGCCTAACGTTAACACTTAAAGTAACGTATCTGTCGTAACGTATCTGTCGGGCCTTTTGCTTTTCTTAGGTCGTGTGTTTCTTGATGATATGAAAGTACGTGCTTCACCGACTTAGTCTTTATACGTTATCAGGTATTACCTTCATACTAAAAGCATGGTGCTGGTATTCGACTTTATGTATCACGCCGTATTGCAAGAGCGTAGAAGGAGGGATGTAACGTATCTGTCGCGGTATAACGTAACAGGAGGGATTCTTCATTTACTAGGGCTGAAAATTGTTACGTTGAAACCAGATTTATATGCAAAACATGTATTAATATAACATTGACATCTTCCCGATTTATCAAATATTGGAACATAGGTATTCAGTTATTTTTAGCAATTTTGTATCCATGAGAAATTATTGTAACGTATATGTCTGTAATAATGGCGACATGCTCTCAGAGAACTATTGCGAAACTTTAATAATCCCAATATTATCTGTTTTTAAACTTAACAATTAGTTGCATAATAAAGGCTGATAAAAATGCAATGTAATATGTGATAGCGCTCTTTGTTGTGTACCGAGCAGGGACACATTTTAAAGAACGGATTTGTGCTGGCGACACGGCGAAAAAAGCAAGAATTATGCAATCTTTAGCCTTATGCTTGATACTTTCTATAGGTTACAACATCTAGTCCGGATCATTTTGAAAACATAACTCCTAAGTATAAATTTTATTCATAAACAGTCATTCTTAAAGGCCAAAAAACAAGCTTAAACTGTGCATGACTGTGAGCGACAACTTAAAAACGCCTTTTGAAACACTTATCGGGAGAATGGACCGTCTATAGGTCCCGTTTGGGGGTTCAATTTTAGGGGATGTTAGCAGTAAAAAGACGATATGCTTTTGAGATATTCAAGATGGCCGCCCTTGTGGCGCCCAAAAGTGGTAAAAAATTTGAAAATCATATGGAGCTAAGTATACAAATAAAGGGACAAATAAAATGGTTATATGGTTACAACCGTCCCAAATTATTTGGTGTGTCTTGTTTTGCACTAATGCTTCAAATCCAAGATGACCACAAGGATGGCTGCCAAACCAAAAGTAGTTTAATGTGCGAAAGGACATCGCCGGACGGATAAGGAGAGAAGGAGAGGCCCTCTATAACCATAATTGTTATATTTCACCATTCAAGTTTGAGGTTGGTGTTTTACAAACTACTTGAACATGGTCGTAATGTGTTTTTTATCCCAAAAAACTACACTTGATCAAAGAAAAAATGAGGGGGGGGGGAAAAAAGTCTGAGTAACTTCAGGGGCATGCTCCTGGTAAAAAGCAAAGCTTAGAGTATTCCTCCATTCAATGACCATTTATACTTAAATGAAGAAAAAGGAAAGGAAGATGTTGCATAGCTGCTCTTGTTATGGAGCTTGTTGTAAGTGAAGTCTATACATGCCTTTTGTCCTTTATAAAGCTATACAAAGAGGCTACACGAGGCAGCCCCGTATAACAATAACCAAATACCATAGCTTATGCTACTGAGATTTGGATTATATAACTGTCTT
>JAMKCH010034293.1:0-14612 GCA_023653785.1 Ophioderma brevispina
TAACAGTCTGTGACCAGCTAGGGCAAATTGAGCAATACCAACAATTTTTGAGGAATTGCAAAAGGAATTATACCAGATTCAGTTGATAGTGGAATAGGCCTCTAGTTCGGTAGGTGAGTATAAATTGAGGGGATAGTATATAAAAACTTTAGTCCGTGTATCTGTGGTGTGACGTGCGCTATAGCCAGGATATGCAACCGTGAGCAGTTGGGCCATCACTAGTCCCACTCAATAGTCAAAGCATAAATCCTAGAATGTTCAAAGAAAGTGCAAACTAAATCCAGGCAAAGTTTCAGTAAAGCAGGTGAAAGCTGAATTTTATGAATTAGTGCGATAAAATTCTGCATTGTTACACATAGGTGACTGAAGGCTTCTAAAAATTTATATGTTGTTGGTAGGCAATTTTTAAAACCAATTTCGGGGGGTAGACCCACACTATGCGTCCCATATATTAAAATGCAAGCATTTGGTCAAAATACAATTTTGATTGTAAAATTGCCTCAATAATTTCAATTACAAAGCAATAATCGTTTAGGTTTGTTATATCAGTGCACTGTATCAAAAGCAAAGAATCTACTATGTATAGGCCTCTGGTACTTAAAATGTTTAGACACTGCACAATCAGTATTGACTGGACGAACACGTAACTTTATTTGTAGTGGCAGTTTCTTTCAAACCAATCTCCTTGTTATTGCGATGAAGAAAGAATCAAAGATTTTCTGGATATATCTGTCCCCTATTTTGAGTAAAGGACGAAGTCCCAAACCCACAATAGTGAGTTGATATGAGATTTTTTGTTCAAAAATTGCTTGCCCTTCAAAATATTTATGATCAACAAGGACTAGTCAAACAGCAGTGTAAATTTTGAAATACACATATACTTTGAATTAATAGGATATCTTTTGCTGAAAATTATGATACATTTGGAAAATTGCACACCAGTTGATGGTCGGCTCTTCAATCCTGCTCGCCTTAGAAGGCTAAGACAAAGGTTCGTCAGATCGTGATTCGTGACATGTGTTTTGCTGGATGCTGCCATTACTTACATTCAAGCAGAAACTTCAGCTGCTCATAGCGAGATTCTCACAGGCCCTGTAAGGAATCGGACTTGTATGATCAAGTTTGAAGAAGACAATATCCTTGCCCAAGATGATCAAGGAACCACGTCATCACAATCGCAATTACACCTTGAGGTTGTTCAGGGACTTCACCTACCTAGGGTCCACCATTAGTGACAGTTGTCTCTCGATGCAGAAGAAGAAATTGGCAAAACGATTGGTAAAGTGCGCTACTCTTGCCCGGACTTTACAACGCGGTGTGGGAAAATCCGACGAAAGCTGTCCATTAAGACAAAGGCAGAAGTTTACAACGCCTGGAATTATCAGGCCACATTACTGCATGGTAGTGAAGACATGGACTTACATATCAGGCATGAGAAGAAAATCAACTTGTAGTAGACGCATTCTGGGTGTCACTTGGAAGGACATGGGGCCAAATTCAGAGCTCCTGACTCGATGGACGCCCCACCATCTATACATTTCTTAGACAACGCAGACTCTGATGGATGGTCATGTTCGTCGAATGGAGGATGGCTGTCTACCGCAAGATTATCATGTATACGGAGCTTCCATCTGGCAAGAGGAAAGTTGGTCGACCATGCTCGCTACAAGGATATTTGTAGCCTGATATGTGTACCCCGCACATCGACATTGGGGGCTGGGAGAAAACTTGCTCACCTTTGGGCGAGGAACAGTGAGCAACACCGTGAGCTTGGAGAACAACAGATCATCAGCAAGTTTGAGAAGCAGCGAGGTAAAAGAAAGCTGCACAGATCCTGGGATAGTCACGCTTGACATCCCATATATGTAGACACTGTGGCCAGAGACGGCCCCCTCTCGGTTGGCCTCTCAGCCACAGTCGTCGCTGTTCACCTAACCTGTGACTAAATGTGGCGCCTTTATCCATAGTCGCTTGCGACTGACGGAGGCCATGATGATGATGATGTGAGTATCTCTTTTGCTGAAAATTATGATACATGTTAAAAATGGCTTCTCACCAAAAAAATGATGTTGCTCAAATTGACCCAATATACCCAATATTTCCACAAATTACACATATTCGCATTAGAATAAGCTCCAAAACAGTAATAATGCAAAATTTGATCTTGTGAGTACTATATTTAGTGAAAATAACAAATAAAAAAGTACTTGAAATTTGGACCCCAAGAGTACAAAAGTTACACGCCTGATTGTGAAGAATGACCATAATAAGTGCTTCACTTTTCATAAATAATTGGTAACATTAGAGATCAAAATCTGATTTATTTTTGGAAGTGAGTTTTCAAAATGAGAAATAAAAATCGCAGCTTGAAAAAGCAATAAAATATTAGACTAAAATCATAAGAGATTTCGGTTGCGAAGTTGACATTTTTGACCATAACTTTTGAATAAGCTCCAAATGTTGTCAAACAAAAAGGCAATAGAAAGTATTTTTTCCTCAGTGTCAATTTGTAGATTTCTATTTATAGCCCTTCTGAGGGGTTAATTCCACCTTACCAACAGGGCGAATGTTGCAAGAAGCAACCTAAATGCCTTTAGGAAGTTTGTAGTTCTGCACCCCTCTTCCCCCTCTTCATAGATCCTAAACACAACACCTGATGACAGTGGATCATCTACCAATATGTAGAGTGTGGCGCATTCTTCCTCTTCATTTTGGTTTGATGATTGATTGATAGACTTTCGTTTAGAGAGCCATCTAATGAAGTGGGAATGGAAAAGAGAGCAACATACAGTTCAAGGGAGTATTCATGATTTAGCAATTCTTCTATTTTATATATAATTCAATAGATATTTTATTAGTTGTACTAGCATATTGCACCAGGAATTAAGTAGAACAAGCACTATGAAAATAGAATCCTGATTTCAAATTTCACTAAATCATACTTGAAGTACAGTAAGTTGGAGAGATTTCGAAATATTTTTGTGTGTATTATATTAATCAAAAAAGTCAAAAGATAAATAAAATGACTAATTCTGAAGGTCCAGATTAATCTGCATGATTTTCATTTTGATGTAGTAAAAATTTACACGTATAGTCTAAAGAGTACCTAGGATACTGTGTGGAACAAAAAATCCGATCTGAATTTGTATTAAACGTATTATTTTATATGAAGGACATGATTTTACTGAACGGTATTTCATACAGTGAATTGTATGTGGACAAGCATCATGCAAAGTTATGCATTTTAGAAAATTGAGGGCACCATTCCTTGGGAGTCATCCTTCAACATCTTGTAAATCTTCAGCATTAAATTGGATTTTGATTGCATGCTTATAGTTTTGTTTCTGTTTTTTTTTTTGTGGCAACACTGTTTACAGGGTTTTGTTGAAAGGGTTGTCTTTGTTGCTTAGACAAACTGTCTAAAACTGCTTTTAGAGGTGTTTTGGGGTGACAGGTTTGTCTTAATAATAAAACCATAATCTTTACTCAAATAGGTGAATTAGTGTTCTAGGCTGTCTCGAAGACTTAACCTGAGTCTGGATAATGTTATCATGTATTCTTTTCAAATTGTTTCAGGGAAAAAATGAAAGAATTATAGTAATAGGCTATACCTGAAGTCTTTTTGAACCCCTTGATAGTGTGTTATCATCTGCTGCACTCTCGTTTGGTATTTAACAGAAGTCAGCAATCCCCAAACATTTCTGGTTGCCTTCAAAATATAGAGTATCCACATCCATGAGTGTGTGCAAGATGCTATATTCAGATCTGGCTGTCCTCAGCTCGCAGTCGCATTCTTGTATCTTTCCTATGCCTTGATGCCTACAAAATTAAGTTAAACCAAACCATTGGACACGGGCTCAATTGCCATGGATTTTAAAAACTTTGACTGCACACAATAAGCAAAAATGTGTTCTGCCTGCAGTATTAATTGTAACTTTAGTCCAATGAATTCAGTGGGTTGTCCCACCACTAATTAATGAAAACAAAAATATGCTCGTATTCCCGCAATTCATTAAGTAATAAGGTCCCACAATTCACAAAGCAAAAAAACATGTTTTGCTGATAAGATGTCAACAAAACCTAATTTGAGCAACTGCCAAGACGTTTGGATGGCACCTTGACTGTTCGGGGTCGTTATGGGGCACCTTGTGGGAGCTTTGTGGGTGGTTTTTCAGTATGGTGATCGAGCTAAGCTAGTGCATCATTTTTGGGCACCTTGCGGGGAGAATTGTGGATCCATTCTTTAGGCACCACAAGCAACCGCTAGCGACGGCGTAGTGGGACAGTGGATGCTTCAGGTTCATTCCCGCTAATATACATACCCGGGATACATATGTGCTCACTGGTGCTACCGGAAACTTTTCGTTGGTATGGATGGCTAAATTTAAATGGTTATGATAGATGAAGACAGTACAGTGTGTCCCAAAAAAGAACTGTACTTTCCACCCCCCCCAACGTTTTTGATCACTCGTAAATAGTCACATGGAACCCCAAAATACAGTATGTTGAGGAGTAAGGTTTAAATTAAAAAGCTTTCTTTTCTGGCTTGGCATCATGGCTATGCGTCTTACCGACCTTTATTATTCATGTATATTTAGTAATGTTATGGAGCACCAAGAAGTCACCTTCATGCAATTTCATTCTTAAACAGCGGTGGAAATGTATGCAATTTTTCAGTGCTGATATCCGGGTTCACTTAGCATGATTGCAACCCAGGTAGTACGTAAGCACTGCATATGACGTTATTTTTAGGTGAGCGCTCGCGTCATACCGCGTTTTGCGACGTTCGTGCGCGGCTGCCAAAAGTTGCGTCTCGTGCGATATGATCGTTGCGTTCACGGGGTGTTCGATTTTTCCACTGGGTGGTGGCAGTCCTCTCTTGTTGTATTTAGGCCGTAAAGCCTAGCGAAATTGGGTTAAAAGATGACCTTAAATGATAAAGCTGTTTAGAATGAGAATAAAAGGTATGAGTTTGGGAACCGGTACGCTTTTTACAACGATTGAACCGGCGACACCCATATTTTGCGTGGAAGAACTCGGCCTCCGGCCTCGTTCTTCCAATTAAAATAATGGTATCGCCTTGGGTTGCAAATCGTCGTAAAGAGAGTACCGGTTCCAAAAATCATACCTTTATTCTCTAACTATGCACTACCAATCCGGGAACTAAAATTTTCTGGCTCCGCGAATCATGCATGCAATTACCAGTACAGTACGTCACATGGTAAATATGTCATGGCATACCATTATTACTATAATGCCGTCATAATTTATGAAAACAAATGGTATACGCGCGTCTATCAGCATAAGCCATAAAGGCCATAACGTGTGCCGCAACGCGTTGCGAGCATAGTAGCAACGCGTTGCCGAAATTTTCCAACGCGTTGCGGTGTCAGCAAATTAAAATGAGCAATTTCTGTGACATATTTAAAAAAATTAGACTCACAAACCATTGCAAGCCTCAAAACCGCGTTGCGAGGCTTTACAAATCTTTGTGAAGTTCCACAAGCCATAACGGTCACACGTATGACGCAAGCGTTGTGAGAGAGCAGAACGCGTGCGACATTCTACAACGCTTGCGGGCCTTACGGCCAATCAAAATCATGAATTCTGTGACTTATTTAAAAAAAAATAGATCCATAAAGCATTGCGGCAATACGTTGTGACCTTATGGCCTTCAAACGCGTCGCAAGCCTTCACAAGGGTTACAGCTTTTTCACAACGCATTGGGAACTCACAATGCGTTGTGAAAAAGGACAAAAACAATAAGCGTAAAATCGTATTGCGCACGGTGATTTGTGAGTTTGAAATACGCACAGCAATTTTGCGGCAATACATTTCATGGCCCTTATGGATGTGGACCTCGCAACGCGTTGTGTGAAGCTCATAGCGTAAGCTCACAGCGTTTGCTCACAGGATGTTTGCAGCGCATTGCAGAGTTCTTTGCAAACGCGTTGTGGGTCTATTTTTTAAATTACACTGCACACGTCGCAACGCGCTTGCTACTTTCTCGCAACGCTTTGCGGCAATTAGTTATGACCCTTATGTGGCTTGAGATTGCGTCTGTTGAACTGCGCATTGGCTTCCGTATCAAGCGTTCAGTCTACACTTCCGGGTTTCGCGCGCCGTAGCCAGAATTTGTTGGGTAATACTAATATGTATTTCTTTGCCAAGTTACTATAGTGGAGTACGGTAATAATTTCTTGACTAGTTTACTAGGTACGCCCGCTTCCCCGCCAAAACGGCGTACCACTGGGTTGCACATAGCCGCAGTTCACGCAAGCAACGGCCAATGTGCGCGTACGCCAGGGCCAGGAATACTCAACTCTACGGCCGCTTTTCCGCCAAAATGGCCAACCACTGGTTGCCACGTACACCCACAGTTAATGAAAAAGCAAGAGCGGCAGTGTCATGGCCAGAATGATACTCAACTATAGCATGATGTCTTCATCCTCCTAGGGGCTTAGGCTAGGGCCCTAGGCTAGCCTAGGGCACTAGTGACACACCATTCACGACACTGCAGTAACTCATGCACTACGTATGGCAAATACATCATGAACAACGATTGATTAAGTTTGCATGAACCAATATAATAATAAGAATCAATATCGGGCCATATACTTCAGTATTATGCCACCAGGACTACGAACCTGACGATTTGACACCCTTTCCAATGTTTAAGTATTTTACCAGGTCCATAGTCCATGTTAACCGCATGTTCAGTTAGCCTGTGGCAGAATACTGAATCTAGGCCCCAAATTGTTTAGAAGTAATTCTTCAAAAATCACTTACTCTTATCTTTACCGGTAATCATCCACACTACCACATCACACCACAGGCATACAGGAGCACACGATCAGTTGTCACACTAGCTCAAAATGGTCGCTTCCCTAGCAATGCCCTTTTGAACTCTGGGTAAAAGCAGTTACGAAGAGTGACGCCATGGAGTCAAACTGATATTTAATTATGCATAATGACTCTTTCATTAGAGGTCCAACTTGGACTCCAGTGAAGGTTTTACTGCATTTTCTCCAGTTTCGGACGTCAATGATCCAGTTGGCTTTCATCCATAACTCGGAAAAATTAACAGTTATGAGTTTCCTCTACAATGCACGAAATTGCAATCACTTTAATTAATGACACATGATGTGTTTTTAAATACTCTCATTCCAAAAACCAAAATAATGGTAACTAAAAATATAACTGAATTTGATATTGTCAATTTAATGTATGGACAAAAATACTAATAATTCGTAGAATGACTCCTATGATATTATTTTGGTCAGGCATTTGGTGAAATCAAGTGAAGTAAACACACCAAGATTCTAATGCATTGCCACGATAGCATGAGAATTCTTGGGTGGTGTGTAGGTAAGTCAGATAAAATTAGCTTTTACTGATTTACTCTTCAAATATTCTGCTTTTCCCCGACACTGGAACTTGAAAAAAAAAAAAAATTTGGGTTATATTCCTAGTTGGGCAATTATATTAAAATTAGCAATAATCAGATCGGCAACATACAATGGACAGTGTTTATCAAAATAAAAACAATTGAGTAATATCTCAATCCATGTACCATACACACCAATAAAACTCCCTCAATACTAAAAAACTTCACTAAAAACTGGAATTTGATCACTAGAAACTCTTCACTCGAAAAACTAAAAATTTTCCTCAAAACTCACAATTTGTCACTCGAAACTCGAATCTTTGTCACTGGCACTCGAAATGTGCACTCAAAACCGAAAATCTTCACTCGAACTCAAAATTTGTCACTTCGAACTCAAATTTGTCACTCGAACACTCAAAATTGTCATCGAAACCGAAGATTTGTCACTCGAAACCGAAATTTGTCATCGACATACCTGTTTTTGGAAATTGTCCGTCGAAACTCGAAATAGGTCACTCGAAACTCGAAAATCTTCATCGAAACTCGAAATTGGTCACTCGAAACTCGAAAGCTCACTCGAAACTCGAAAATTGGTCACTCGAAACTCGAAAATTTTCACTCGAAACTTGTCATCGAAACTCGAAAATCTTCACTCGAAATTTGTCACTCGAAACTCGAAAATCTGCAACTGAAACTCGAAATTTGTACTCGAAACTCGAAAATCTTCACTCGAAAATCGAAAATTTCACTCGAAATTGTCACTCGAAACTCGAAAGTCTTCACTCGAAATTTGGTCACCTCGAAACTCAAAATTCATCGAAATTGTCACTCGAACTCGAAAATCTTCACTCGAAACTCGAAATTTGTCACCGAAACTCGAAAATTTTCACTCGAAACTCGAAATTTGCACTCGAAACTCGAAATCTCACTCGAAACTCGAAATTGTCACTCGAAACGCGAAAATCGTCACTCGAAATTCGAAATTTGTCACTCGAATTTCGAAAAAACTTCACTCGAAACTCGAAAATAAGCAACACACGAGGGGGTTGGGGTCTTTTTTTGTGTTTTTGTTTCGGGGCGATCACCAAGAATGCGTGGACATCCTCTCTTTAGAGGACTGGCGTTGTCTCCATGCAGACAAAGCATAGACAGCATCGTATGGTACAAACATGGAGAGAGAATTCCACGACATGCCGGTGTGTCCTAAAACTACAGTGTCAATGGATGAGTGGCTCCCACCCATATGTCTAGGTATTCTCCATTGAGTGTCGTATGCATCGTTCGTCTCAGCACGTACCCAAATGGCATCGTCTACAAGGTCACGGTTTATCGTACATGTTCTATGTGGTTAGGACCACGCTCTCATGGGGGACCACTCAGTTCTTTACACCAGTCATCATTCAAATTCTAAGACGATCTGAATAAGAGTTCACTAAAAATGGTTGCATACACATTTTACTGAACAGTACTAAACTTTTTTTTTTAAAATGTTAAACAAATCATGATATATAACTAGTCATGACTTTGACAAACCTCCTAGATAAGAAATAGGGAGCGGTTGTTTAGAGGGGGCTTACTTTTGTGGTGTGGTTAGTTCTCTTGCAAGATTTTCTCACGTAGAAGCAATCGCGAAATGATAGACACCTCACTGCTAAGTCTTTCTTATCCATTTTCCGCAAGGTTAACTTATAGACATAGCCAACCAATATACATGATATAGGAAAATCCCGATTATTCGGCTAATCGCCTTCGAGCTAAGGATAGGCATTTCATCAGTAGCTGTTTCAAATGTTGTAATTTTTTTTTGCATACGTCACTATCAAATAGTTTGAAGACTAGTTCCATTTCAAGAAAACAGATCTCACTACCTTCGCGACCGGATAGCCATGTATGCCTAGAAGTCATGAATTGAGCGAAAATTATTATGATTCTGGGTGCATATCGGACAGGGTAAATTTAAAATAACAGATGTTGGGAATATATTGTTAACTATTATACAATGTGATAAAAAGATATGAACTTTTAAAATTTTATATTTATCTATATATATATATATATATCTCGCTATCTAGTGCCGTAGGGGGAAGTGAGCTTTTGATTATGTGTGAGCTAATACGGCGTTAGGGCGAATATAGCCTTCCCCCTATATATATATATATATATATATATATATGATATATCTATATATATATATATACCTAAGGAACAGGAAAATGGGAAACGACATTCTGTACATTACTGGATCATATTTGATGCACGCCGGATTGAAGAACCATTACAAAATAAACGAGAGTAAAATCATCAGTGGCCTGAGCGAGGATACGACCCGGCGACCTCTGGATTGCGAGACAGGCTCTACCAACTGAGCCTATTCACCATTGTTGGCGGTTGATACCCTAATTGCTAGCCATCATCCTTTACTCTAAATCAGCTAACAGTATGCTTATGCTACCGCCGGATCAACATTGATGAAACTCCCATGAATTAAGTAAACTAAGGAACAGAAATGGGAAACGACATTCTGTTACATTTACTGGATCATATTTGATGCCCGCTGATTGAAGAACAATACCAAACTTAACGAGAGCAAAGAATCATGGCTGAAGCGGGATTCGAACCGCGACTCTGCCCTTGCGAGACCCGCGCTCTACCAACTGAGCTATATTCAGCCCTGTGTTGGCGTTTGGTGATCCCCCTCATGCTTAGCCATCATCTTACTCTACTCAGCTAACAGTATCTTATGTACGCCGGTCACAGTGATGCACTCCATGAAATTAAGTAAACTAAGGAACAGAAAAGGGGAAACGACATTGTAATTTACTGGATCATATTTGAGCACACGCTGATTGAAGAACAATATAACTAAACGAGAGAAAAGACTCATTGGCTGAAGCGGGAATCGAACCGGCGGACCTTGGATTTGCGGGACCAGTGCTCTTACAACGAGCTATTCAGGCCTTGTGTTGGCGGTTGATCCCCTATGCTAGCAATCATCTTGCGATTGACAAGGATAGCAGAACTAAAAACTCCCCCCACCCCAAAAAAGAAAATAAAGCCAAATGAATTGGACCAAAATATAACGGACACAATAGATTATACATTCTACTGGGTCACAGTGACACACTTTTAGTTGACAAAAGAGATTTTGGAAATGTTGGCAGGCTTCTATGATCTCAAAGCTTTGGATGAAAGGATAGCAGAACTAAAAATTCAATGCCATCAAATGCAAGAGCCATCTAAAAATCCTTATTATGCCATAGCTAGTTCCCGTTTAAAATCCATGGTTAGATTTGAATCGTCTTTCGGTGTCGGGATTGCATACAGGTAAAACAAAATCAAACTATCACCGCGACTACTAAAGTTGGACAAGGCACCATGTTAACTGTAAATTTGAATCTGAAATCATTAGATAGTACAAATACTTTGGTTATCGCGTTGTCTTTAATAAATAGGTTATGTAAACGACTTATTCCAGATTTAAAAGAAAAGTACCGGTACTGTGTGCTGATTGAAGCTTCACTGTGAGTTTTATTTTATCACAATAGATCATCTACATTCTAAAATATGGCAAGTTTTTTTTAAATAGTGTGTTTTAAAACGGATATTCTGTCTTAAGTGCACTCATTAAATCATTGTTCTTGTCATTTTAAGAGATACAAAATATTCTCGCCAGCGCATTTCTAACACAATTTGGACGACAGACAATGGAAGTCAAGTGACAGTCCCATTCAATACTCCAACCCAAATGAATCCAAATATATAGATGCAGCAACGGACAGAATAAAAACCCACATACGATTTGGGCTTTTGAATTTTCAAATTGGTAATTATATGACAAATCAAAATTATCCAAGATCTTTCATATAAAATGTCTTCCACTTAATTTCTTTGTGACTATTTTGTAAGACACCTGGAAACAAGATACGCTTCCGGCCGCCAATTCCCAAGGATTTCAGCCAAATGTTCATTAATTGCTAGTTTTGTTGCATTGTTTTATTCATATTTTAAGCCTACAAGTAATTTCTATTGACAATTATCTTCAAATCGTGCAAGGTGCTTGTTTCGACTAAGGTTGGTTATGCATAGGAGCACACAAACTCGGAATTATTAAGGAGGTGATAAAATAGGAATGGCCTATTTTTTATTCTCATGTTCTGATGCGTGGCATGGAAAGATGACTGCCATTTCTAAGGTTCATGTAGTGATTTAAGCTCTAGTGGGGGGAAGCGAATAGACGGGCGCTCGGTTGTCCTAGTCAAAAATGATCTTCATTCCTATTACTAAAAAGTACATTCCAATCAAAGCAGGAACAGTATACGGACTATGTTGTGAAGTGTGCCCAAGAATGGTTCATGCATTGCCCTTCTTTGAAATGGATTCTAACTGTAGGGTTTGCTTTGCAGTTAACCCAGAGTGCAACACACACATGAGCAAATTAAGAAATGGTCACATTTTGGCAAAATACATCTAGAATATCTGGTCAAAGCCGAGATTATCTTGTCGTTCTAAGATCTTAACATAAAAGGCTTTCTTGAGCATGTATTAATCTATCATCCTGAGATTACCATTTAGAGTGTTTTGCAGCCCAATGCACAGGTTTGCCTTCATAAATAGTCGAGCTTTTCAGGCCCAATGTCGAGTCTGGGTGAGTAGAGTAGCGTTATTAAAATTAAATTCAAGGGCCTTGACACTTTTTTTCAAGGCATTGGTGGACGTCGTACGTGAAATCACCAGGTCTGAGGTTGCCATAATCAGTCTCTTTCAGTCGTTCTTTTTTCAGGAAAGAGTAAGTCTAACACAATTCGAGTATCGTGTGATTGATTTGACCATTTTAAACTAATACACGTACCGCATACGTCAAGTGTTAACAATCAAAATATATATCCCAAAATCAAACAAAATAACTTCTTTCAAATTATAAGAAATCTTTGACATAATACTGTTTTAAGAAGTCGGTTGCCACCTTGCAATAATTGCCCAAGTCGCTAGCCCAACCTATGTCTTAATCATTAATCTATACTATCAAAACCTCTATGACTAAAGTTGGAGAAGGTTCGGGACCCCTATGCCTTGTGTGTATACACAGTAAAAAGCAGGGAATTCCGATTGGGTCCCACCATTTCTTCGCAACCCTGCCGAATTTGGAACTCATCTTCACACAGAAACTCTAATGTCGCCCAGTACATGTGATGTTATGTGTAACTACAACATCAGCACCGCTTTCGTTGTTAAAGGTTCAGTGTGTCACTTTTAGAACCCAAAAGTAGGAAATATGTCTAGATATGGTCCTTATTAGACCGAAAACAGCACTTTGGCAGCCGTCCGATACATAACTTGTAAACTCTTATATCCCCAAAAATAAAAAAAATAAAAAAAATAGAAAGTTCATAGTTTCAACAAATCAAAACCTTGAAAATAGCTGTATAATTAGTTTATTAAGTTATGATAAGAATCGTATCTATAAGATGTAAGAATATGGTAAAATAAATGTCATGGCCATGCCCCTAAATTTATGGACATTTTGTCTTGAGTAGAAACACTTTGGCTGGCTAATTTCTTACCTATGCGCTAAATGGTTACGACCCGAACTTCTCGCCAATGATGATCGCTCGAAAGTTAGTACGATCAGAATAAACACGAATTTCTTAGAACAGACGCAGTTCGAAATCATAACAAAATCAGGTATAAAAGGCGAGAAATCGCCATTGTTTGGAGAGTTGTTGAGTAGCTCTCACCCCGAGAGGTCAGCCCTTCTTGGGATATAGCACTGTAGAGTTAGTGCTGTTGTCTTACAGTCCCACGCTGCCTCAGGTGAATTAAAATCCCTTTTCTTGCTCACGTTCATCAGTTCATTGACTCACTTTAGAAATCCCAGAAACACTTTTAAAAAACCTTATCTGAATTACTCCCATTTATAAGAATTCCCTTAAAAGGGCTCATGTCCGAAGCACTCTCAAATTGTAAATATCGGTAAAATGTGTTAAGTAACAAGAAAGAGATAAAAGAATAATAAATATTTTACTCATAGCATTCAAATGAATTGCTTTGACTCATCTTTTGGTCTGACTGACTCTGGTGATAACTCAAATGATCACAAAGATCAAGGTGAAAGTACTGTGAAAGAGTGTTAAGTGGGGAAGCACGCTACCACATCTCCCTCACATGATCTACCACCTGCACCTCCCTGCAGTTTATTACCTATGGGGATAAGCGGATCTGGTAACCTGATGATGAAGGGTTTCTTACTGCGACGTTGGATCTCTAGAAGGACCCCAATAAAGCCAGAACCCGCCTCCCGTTGCATACAATTTTGCAAGTCAAAAAAAAAAGACGCTTAATTTGTCACCAACCCGCCCGCCCACGTACGACAACTCTCCAGGGACGGCCCTGATGACCAATCGGTTTTACCATACAGAAATATAGGCCAACGTTGGGCCGACAGTTTGAACAACAGACTTTCGTGAACGATGTATTAATGTGGGCATAAGGGAAAAAGGACGTTGGGCCCCCACGTAATTGCCGAATAGATCCCACGTTATCCTATAGAGTAGCCTTGTTATGATACAAAGATTGTTGGTACAAAATGAAAAGCTTCTGCGCAAGATAGTGGAAAGTGACTGCTGCTACCCTTTTTAATAATTTGACGGACTTATTGTATCATCAAATGTATCGATACAACTTGAGCGAAACGTGAAAAGGAAAATCGCTGGATAAAGAAGAAGGACGCCGTCTATAGTTTTCACGAGAACAATTCCCTGACCTCTATAAAGGATAGCGGGGTCGCACGTAATTGAATATTCGGCGATTGAAACAACCGGATCTTCCCCAGCGGCCATTTTGTACAGGGCAGAACATGAGAGGGCACCGTACAGATTCAATGCGAAGCAATGAAAATTCTGAATTACTTCTTGATTTGAAAGAAAAATCTTAAATGTTATTAAAAATTGTGTGGTCGTAGTAGCATCGACAAATTATGCCAAAGTTAATTACGCCTAATTGGCGCGATACAGACATATAAATGTGGGATTACTATTACTGTGTAGATATTGGAGTGCAATTTGTGCATTATACAAATATTATTGATGAAAGGTGAAACAATAAACATGTCTGCCAAAGGCAATTATGGTATGTGAAAAAAAATTATGGGAAATAGAATATTGTGTGAATATTTTAAAATGGAAAAATGGCTTCTCACAAATTGATGTGGCCTCAATTTACCCAATAT
>JAMKCH010034294.1:0-67545 GCA_023653785.1 Ophioderma brevispina
CATGGTGTGACCTAGCAGTTCATGTTATTTTTTATAGTGACTTCTTTTTTATTCAGGCCACCTTAATTAAGGGAATCTAACTTTAAGGAGGGCATAACAATTTAGATTTCTTGCCTGTATGATGAGCACAAACATGCAATTAATACATTTAGAGCATTTAGAGACCCTTCAGCAGCATGGATCAATAGCTGTGGGTGTCCCCAAAAATGGAAATACATAGTATTTCACATGATGAGGGGCATTTCTACAAATCAAAATTGTTGGTATTGCTCAATTTGCACTAACTGGTCAACAGACCTGTGCAGTACAAAGTCATTTCTGATTTACTTGCAGAGACAATGCACTTAAAATAGCAAAGTTTTTCATTTTGTGGTCAACTGAAATGTAATAATCTAACACATTTAAATATGAAGCAAGCAACAAATCAAAATTACAACATACTTTAAGATAATCCAATTACACACTTTTACGTACAATTAAACTCATGCAAGAAAACTAGAGGTCTCTGCAGCTGGTACATGCTATGCATTATGCATCCGTCCTGTCAAGTTTGGGTAATTTAGTGACTTTTTCACATGGGTCACCATTTTTTTTGCCTGTATCATACATGTAGGCATAGCAGTAATTTCATAAAAGGTAGAATTCTCAAGAGTCAAAATTGGAGTCAATCTCAAAAGTAAGGGTCAAAAACATTAAAGCAACATAATATCACAAACTTAAGGTCTAGAGGCATTCACCATTTCTAAAATGGGGTCAGTGAAATTACTGCACAGGCATGCAGGAAATACATTTGAGTATTTTAAGACCCTACAGCAGCAGTGGTCCCTGCCAGTGTGCCCCTGAAAATGGGAAATTTAAATATTTCACAGTACAAGGAGAATTTTAAAGGAAAAATGTCAAAGTTACATGTATTCCTGTTTCTCAGTTTACACCATGGGTAAATAGCCCTGTGCTGATTTAGTTGCTTATTAAAAGATTTACATTTTGTTAAAATGATACTTTGTTTTATTGCAAATGCAAATGACTGAATTTTACTCAGAGTTGTGAAACTTTGATGAAATATTCTATGAGAACAAATGGAATATATGGATTTCTGTTGGTGATCTCAGCTTAGAATTTAATCCCCAAGCAAGTCATGGCAAAACTCAAGATGTATGGTGAACTCTTTGTTTTGGCATGGAATGACCCTGCAGAGTAGTGCTAATTAGTTACAACAAAAATATTTGTTGTGTTTAAACTTGTTACTTTGAATTATTAATGGCAACATAAGCTAAGGCCTTGCAATAATGTTGTATACGCATGTTAACAAAAAATGTCACCCTCAAACAACAATGATTAATTGGGTTATTTTCTCTAAAACATGCACAACATGTTGTTTGGTCAAAGCTTATACCTATTTTATTATCTTAAGAGATTTAAGTAAATCATAATTTAGTTAAACAACAAACAATTCAGGCACATTACTGTCACAAAGACATATTATATGTCTGGCATGTCTATTCAAATGGCACAAAAAGTAACAAATAAACACGAATACACTGGTAATTAGTCAAATTTATCCAATCTGTATCTTATAAATCATTTTTATCATTTGAATATGTTTCTTTCTAAGGTGAAACAATCACCAGTCAAACACAGTAAGGCCTCCAAGCTCCAAAAATGAGCAATTTGCATTGTTAACAAAATTATGTCATCTCCGAGACAAAAAAAATCAGCTCAGCACGGAAATTTTAAAGTGACTTGTGCAGCACTTGGTGAGTGTCATCCTATCATGATGAGCATCACTACTAATCACTACAACAGAGATATCAGCCGCAAGAGTTTTCTATTAAGCAAGTAAAGCTGAGATGTTTAACTTAACTGTTTCGGAAGTGACAAATGTGTTTCGGAGGTGACAGGTGCTAACGGAAGGTATGCAGTGTTGTATAATTTGAAATATGTTTGGTGTATTTTTACAACTTTTATTCAAGTAAGATGTTAAGGCATGTTCAACATTTGAAGACGTTCAAAACATGGCCATTGTATCTCTTTAAAAAATAAACACTATCAGTTCATTGTTGCGGAAGTGACGAAAATGTTAACGGAAAAGTTAACATTGAATTTGAATTGCGCACAAAATCTTAAAGAGGCGAAGGATCAAAATTCTTTTGCAACTAAATGCAAGTCATACTGGTAGTTGATGCAAGGCACCAAAAACAGAGAGAATTCTTATTAAATAATAAGGAGTAACAGTTTGTTATAAATAGGCATCATTTGTTAATGGAAAATGTCACCTCCAAAACGCTGAATTGCAATGACCTGTCTCCGGAAATGAGAAGCAAGAAAATGTGGAAACCAAAATAGCATTATAGGTTTGACACTTGTCTATAATAATAATAAAACAAAAACTGGGAATTCAATGCAGGGGAAAAGTGCAGGCTTTGAGAAAAAATAGATGTAATTTGGGGTACAACCAAAAGTGCCAATTTTGACCACATAAATGGCCACCAAATTCAATAGAAAAAGTAAGGAGGTTTGTTAAGCTAGCTGAGCTAGCCCCTATATAGGATAGTTACACAGCAAAAATCTTTGAAATTCTTCATTGAATTAGTGAGATACATATCATGAAGTGTCAAAACTGAAAGTTACACCACTGATTGTGAATATGTCCATATACATAATGCTTGTCCATATACTAACTTATCATTGTGTGAAATAACTAAGCTCAAATCGAAGTCCTTCATATAGAAAAAAACAACTTTGTTATAAAATTCCGGATCTGGAATTTTAAACGGAAAGTCAGATTCATCTAACTTTGTAATTGAGCATTTTGGGTGACTCTCTTCAGCTCTAGTAGTAAAAAAAAGTAGTAAAACCAAAGTTTTAAATCCGGTTTTGTTCCCGCTAATGGGGGGGGGGGGGGTGGCCGGATTCACCTCACATTCACAGCAACACTGCTGTGTGAGGATTTATTGGAGCAAAAAGATAATGGACCGGATGCCCTTCCTGACGTCAATGTGCTGGATGGCCGCCATTAGCTCTCCAGAGCCGACACCCTTGTAGGTAGATCTTCTTTTTCGTTCTACCAGGGTAACCAGCTACCCTCCTCATCAGATTTTGTTAGAAACCTGATGGGGGTGACGGTTTAGCCGCCGACAACCCGGCCCTGGGACAGGTAGTACTGGTTACCAGGATACCAGTAGGAGTCCCTCAAAGGATACCTGACCTGACCATCTAGATGACTATTTTTAATAACTACACAAAAAAATATATATATTTCAAAATCTCTGAGTCAGCCTTTAACTTTTAAATACTTTTATCCCTACGTACAGTACCAACACGTTTAGTGCAGTATGGTATAGGCACATTGCATTGCATTATGGGATTGATTCAAAACACCCTCTGATTATGCACCAAGTTAATTCAGGTTTATCGTGTAGCAAACGTGGATGGTCAAAAGATTGTATTGACATAATTTTTGTTAAAATCATTCAAATTCTATGATTAATACGAATTGCATATTTGACACACAGCACGTCTAAATTTGTTCACAGCAATGGAGCCTCCAAAGAATTGTGTGACTGAAACAAGTGCTTCTAGTCGAGAAGGAAACTCTAGCCACCACGAAACACAGCAAGAAAACAAGTCAACAGCATCTTTGACACTCAGCACAGAAAGTCTTGAACCTAAAAGAGGGGATCACCTCATGGAACCAAGGTAAAGCTCAGGAAATGTGAATGATTCCAGCCAGATAATTTAAGTTATAAAATGTCCTTCTTCATTACTTTAGGTATGAATCCTGTATTAATGTTTGTAAAAAGACAAAATATCCTTTCTTATGCCTTTAAACAAAGTCACCCATACCTATTCAAAACTGAATAAAAATTCAAACCCTCCTATTTTATATCTTTCAAGACCTCAATACCACAACATAGTCCCCACCTTACCTTTAAAAAAATTACATTTTTTGGTCCGTATGCACAAAAAGTTAAGCCAGGTTTAAAGTTACACCTGGTTTAAGTCAAAATGACTGCAGCTATTCACATTTTATTCAAAAGGTAACTATCACCAAGCTGCACCCTCAAAATCCAAGTAAAGTTTTGGAAATAAGCTTTTTCCAATGTTAAAGCAACAAATTTCTTCAAAAAAAAATTGAAATGCACATTGTGGCTCTCAGTGGTGTTGTGTTGAAAAATATTATCAAATTCAAATAATATTGCCATTTTTCTTGAAAATAGACACATTAAAGCTTGCTGAAACTGTCATGTAATTATGACTTATGATGTCATAAATGTCCTGACATTTGTCACAAAAATTGTGTTTGATTAAAATCAGTGTTCTCAGATCTACTACTTAAAGTAAACTTTCACTCCAATGATTTCCAATATAATAATGGAAAAAGTTTAACCAGGGGTATCTATTCTTCCATTATTTGTCCCTGAGGCGGGGGAATAGGTTTGTCTCTATAATCATTTGGGGAAGAATTTGATGCTTAGGTGATTGAGTCCAATGTTAAGTTTTGGGGAAGAATTGGGATAAAATGTGGCAAGGAGGGGGAACAATTCTGATTTTCTGGAAAAATGGACTCCCCTGAGTTTAAAGGTGCATTTCATGATTTCAGCATATTCCGTTTTATTCATTGATCACTAGATATCCATAAGAAAAGCTTACTCTCAAATTTTGAGCTGATCCCGATCTTGCGGTTTGTGTTATGAGCAATTGTTCATTTCCCACGGTCCCATAGGCTACTGTGCTGTAATTTCTGTCCATTTACGGACAGAAAATACAAAATTGCGAATTTCTTAGATGAGACTGAATTTGCACGTAAGATTGGGCACACGCGGATTACGAAGGCTAACGGTTCAGATGATATAAAAATCTCAACATTTTTAGGTAGTCGGGGGACGAGGCTGTGGATCACGAAATGCCCCTTTAACTTTGACAAAAATTTAGTATGTTGCTTGTTTACATTGTGAAGAAAATGACCAAGAGTGGCTTTAAACATGAACTAAACAGAAGCTAGGAAAGATGAAACAGTTTACCAACCCAATGTGTTACATTAAACATTTTACAACATTTAAACAGAGGCTACTAACTAAAAGTGTGCTGATAGTACCGGGCATTAAAACAGATTTTACATTAAACTCTACAAATATTTTTTTTTTATTTAGATTTTGAGTTGATGCATTTGTCCTAATCTAAACAATCAATATATATACTGTCTTATTAGAATTCCTGAAGAATCAGCCACAGTGGTAACACCGCATGAAAGTTTTCCTAGCACATCTACCGAAGATAACAACACATCTCAACCTTATCCTCCTCCTCCAAAGCGACAACGGACCGTCACTGTCAGAGAGTTCCTAAACCAGAGGGCCCAGCAACTCATAGATGAGGTCAATGATAAAAGAAAAGCAGATACCTTGCTCTTAACAGATTTCAAGAAAGCAATGGAAATGCAGGTACCTACTAACCCCTTTTAAATCTTTATACCTTAAAGGCTGACTCAGAGATTTCCCAATGAGGGCCGGGCGCACTCAATTTTCAAACAAATCATGTATTTGCATATACATAATGCTTGTCCATAATAATCACTGTGTGAAATAACTAAGCTCAAATCAAAGTCCTTCATATAGAAAATCACAACTTTGTTATAAAATTCCAGATCTGGAATTTTTGTTATACACGGTATCCTATGGCACTTTTATATTGTGCAATGAATGTTTACTGCATGAAAACAAAAAATCTGAGTTGATCCCAAGCTTGCGGTTTGGTGTTATGAGCGATCGCGTGTTTCCCACGGCCCCATAGGCCTATCTATCTATCTAACGGCCGCAGCCGAGATGCCGTTCACCATGTAGCGCCAAATGTCCCTGTTTGTCATTAAGTTGGGGATGTCAGATGGATCCTGCTGGATGTCTCGAGCAATCACATCAATGTAGTTAAAGGGGCGACGACCCCTGTTTTGGCATGGTAACTTCCAACATGTGACGTCTGAGACTACTTGGTTATGTGTCTGAAGATGAGCTGCTGAAGGTTATCACAAAATGTCCCAACAAATCTTGTGCACTTGATGTATTGCCTACATGGCTCCTTAAGAAACATATTCATGTCTTACTCCCTACCATCACAGTGAGTGAGTGAGTATTAAAATTTAACGACAACTCAACACAATTGTGTCATATCGTGTCATTACATTTGTCATTTAACATTAAATATAAAAAACAATGCAATATTAAAACTTCATTTCAATTCAAATTACAATAAACAATTACAAAAGGATACACATCATACAGTGATGAACCAGAGCATCACCTATCCATGTATAAAACAAGATAAACCAACTAATTGCAAAGATACACTTAGAAAACATGCATCAATAAAAACAAGTTCAAAAGATATACTGATAAATTTATAACTATACACATCATAGACCGATGACAAAGGTCATCATTCATCCATGTACCAAGCAAAACTTCAACTTCAAATACAGATAATCGACAATCACATCAGAACATGCAAACATGAGATCCCCTTTACAGACCAAATAGATTGTCATACATGTACATTTTATAAATGGCTCCAATACACTTGGGCATTATGCCCAAACTGATAGATTTTAAATTACATCAACAATTATACGGTAGAAACCCTAATACATGCTACTATTTACTATTACAAAAAAAATAAATAGGTGGTCTTACATATGTACAATGTAATTGATAATTGTTTGTTTTTCATGTTAATTGATTTTAAGCTACATGTACTTAAACAAGTAATACAACAGAACATCTTAATAATACAATTACACAGTCGAAATCATTACATATTTATAATATAATCCTAAATTTAAATACAACCCGTCTGTTCAAATAACAGACGAGTTGCCCCTTTTAGTCGCCTTTTACGACATGCAGGGGAACACATCGGGCCAATTCCTTAAACCCCGAACCCGCAGGGGGGCCCTACCATCACAAGAATTGCTTAATGCTTTCTTTGTCCACTGGGACATTCCCACAAGATTATCTGCAGGGCGGTAATCACACTGTATTGACCCCAAAACATCCTCAAAAAGAACGAGCTAAAGAATTACCGCCCTATTGCGAATCTCTTAACACAAAGGTTATTGAAAAATGTGTTGTTTCCCAACTAACGAGCCATATTGAGGAACATGATCTCACAGAACCCATGCAATCAGCTTACAGAGCCCGCCACAGCACAGAGACCGCTCTTGCCAATGTCATGACAACTTCTCCCGTGCTCTTGACAACCAACAAGCTGTGCGCTCGTTAGATTGACCCTCTGCAGCAATCGACCACTGTTGTTGTGAGTTCAGATGAAAGAGAGTTTCTGATGAATTTTGGGATTGCTGGTATTGCACAGAAGTGGCGTTCTTTCAATCTTAAAAATAGGGTCATCCGTCGCTGAAGGTAGGGGGTGCCTTACTACCAAGGACATACGCTTGAAAAAGGCTGCTCAAGGTCCGTCAAGTGGCCCATTAGCCGTGTTTCCTATACGCCAAACAGTGGCCGTATCATTCGCATCACCCCTGTTATAATATTTATTTCAGATGTATTCAACTCTACGTTACTGTTAATCCAACAATCATGGCAATTGTGTCATGTGCACTCTTTAAAAGTACTCCTCAATGTGTCATTAAGAGATTAACAAGATGGATGTAGATAACAAATTGAAGTTAAATCCAGACAAAACAGAATTTCTTTGTTATTCTCATCTACCACAAAAACCAAGTTACAAGCACTGTCACACTCGACTTACTTGGTGATGAATTATTCCACAATCTTCCTCTGTACGTAACTTAGGTTTTGTCGTTGATCAGGAATAAACAACCCAGCCATATTACACAATCTTTTGTAACAACCATAATGGCAAATTCGCAATTTATACAGAATTCGCAAAATTTATTGATCAGGAAACATGCGCCAACATTGTAAGAGACATGATTTTGTCACGGGACATTGTGACTGTAATGTTTGTTTAACATATTGCGCAGAAGGAGATTTATCGGCTACAGCGGCTTCAAAACAAATGTGCCGCCTTGTTTTCGTGGACACCAAGACGTTATTCAATGTTAGTGCCCTGCTTACAGATCTTCACTGCGCCTGCGCATCAAGGATCGCATTAAATTTAAAATCTCTTCTGGATTGTTAAAATCAACCTGATGGGCTAGGTCCATGGTCACATGTGGGTTCTGTAGAGGTTTACCGCTTAAGAGACCACATACAAGGCTCCGTTACCCACGTTGCTAACCTAATGGTTCTAAGACACACGAGTGTGCCGGGGCTAGGGCTTTTCAGTAGCTGATCCCAAGCAATGGAACATGATCCCAGTCAGTATCCGCTCTCACCTACAGTCAACAGCTTCCAAAATATTCTCAAAAACTGATTTTTCTCTTGATTGTTTTTTGCTGTTTTTCTTTGTTTAATGTGTTGCGTTTGTATCCTTCGGCAAGGCGCCGCAATATAAATGCTGTGTATTATTTATTTATTATTATTATTATTATACTTGATCAATCGTACCATGACAGTGACCGGCAAACCGTTCACAGCGTGTCGTAAAACAGAAGATGAAATTGGAGGGTATCTCCATATATCTGGCTTTGGTTTGTGCTCACGCCAGGATAAGTTTTGTACTGCATAAGAAGCTGGGTACGGTGCCATACAGTCTGTCATGTAGCTCTTTCTTCATGGTCCACGTGTCGCAGATACCATAGAAAAGGATACTCTCACACAGGCTCTAAAGTTTCAGCTTGGTGAATTGGAGATACCAGATTGCCATAAGTGGTGTAGTTTATTGCAGGCATCTCCAAAGCTTGTCCATTGGTGACAGGATCTTCTTGCTGTCGGCAACATAGGAACCTAGAGATTTGAAGTACTTGACCTATCTGAGTTGGCTACCATCTGTGTGCAGATAGGTTGATTGATCACTTCCTCCATTGCCAGTCATATATTCAGTCTTCTTGGAATTTAAGATGTAGGCCGACTTTGTTCTGCCAGGACACTTCAAGTGCTGTTAGTAGATCTTGTGCACACATACAGATCAGCTGTTAGAGCAGATCATCTGCATAGTCAAGGTCGGTGAGATACTGACTTTGGTGACTTAGAAGCACTTGGTTTTGATGGGGAGTTCCTTTAGTCGTTCATGATGTCAAGGAATGAGGAGGTACTCAACCACGACTACAAAGAGATAGGGAGCAAGAGTATCTACTTGGAGGATTCCAGTAGTGTTAGGAACTCTTTTGTGGCCCATCCATGGTCTGACACAAAGCTATATGGGTATCATACATGAAGGCAATTGCCTTGACGGTCTTCACTGGGACACCGTAGTTGCGAGAATATGGCGCATAATATTACCATTCCTGTCTTACACTGTCAACAAAGCCTTGGGAACAAAATCTAAAACACATTGAAGCTTTTCTCTTGGAAAATTCTTCAAACTCTTCTATGATCCTTCTGAGGGCAAGTATCTGAGGTAGGTATCTGCCCTTTGCTTGTAAAACCGTCGGGTTCCGTTGAGAATGGGAGATAGGTGAGGAGTGATTCTGTTGAGCAGGCATGGAGTTGTAGATCTTAGAGGCCAGTGGCGACAGTTGATTCCTCTGTACGGTTTTGGGGTGTTGGAGGTCGCCTTTCTTTGGTCGAGGAATGATGAACTGATGTGGAAAAGGCAGCTGGTTTGTTTCCAATGTAGGTTATACACCACTAACCTGGCTGCGTAAGGATCAAAAAATCTTGGGTGGACACTTTCTTGCCATGCTCTGGAAAAAGTGCTTTAAAATGTCTGAAAAATGCCATAGTTCTATTAAGAAAGTGATGACATTTCATATTGACATGGTAGACTGGTACGGGTCTCAAAACTCAAGCGATTGGACAGTGGATTTGAGGAAATTACTCCGCGGTCATCAATTTCCATCCTTTTGCAAATTATAGCTTTGGCCACTATAGAAATAATTCTGGATTGCCGGTTCTGACATCGGGCAAGTTTGGTGATTCGTAACTAAAATTTTCTGGTATCATACGTTCAAAATTTGGTTATTTGGTGAATTTCAGCTGTACTGGGGTGATGTTTGTATTTCTATGTGAGAGTTTTGAACTTGAAAAGAAACATGCTCCAAAGTTGCCATTTTTCCCATAGACCTTCACTGGTTTAAGTAAGTTAGTGGTGTGTAACCTATATAGAGACAAATACCAGTGATTCACTTGTCGGTCTCATTTTGTCTGAAGTTTTTGCCTTTCAACCTCAGTCTTTTAATTTAATTCGATATGTAAGTAAGTGTTGCACGGAAAAAATTGCCGATTTTTATCATTTTAAGCGGTACATCCATGTGCATTGGGACGTATATTCGTAAGGTAGGTGAGCTCAGGTAATAAAATTTGCATGGCATGTGGTATGTGCCACCACCATCAGACGCAAGTGGCAGCCTCAATGGAATAAATAGTGTGGACTATGGTGGCGAATACTAAATTCATCCGAGCACATGCATAAGAATGGCCCAGTGTATTTTTAGATTTATTTATGATAAGTGGGAGCTAGAGTGGAGTAGGCCTACCCTTAGGACTAGCAAAAGCTATCTGTCACGACCAAAAATACCGAATGATAAACCTAGTAAAAGATAGCTTGATTTTGCCTTGTACAGAACGTAGTGGGGGGGGGCAATAACATTGTGGAGGTGATGCACCATGTCTGCTGTTAGGACCCCGGCCCGTTTAAAGCATCATCGTCACAAAACAAATATCATATTTTTGGACAATTTTTCCACGGTCACCAAAGACCGCGATTTTTGAGGGAAATTTCCCACAAGACACCTCCCTTTTAGAAAATTTGGCCAACAAATCTCACCATAGGATCCCATGTTTTGAAACATTAGCAAATTTGTGCAACTAATACCCCCCCCCTGTTTAAGTGATGACTCGTTACTAGCTGGGGCACTCCTGGGTACCCACTGCCAGGCTGCAAAAGCCATGTTTTCTTCCAAAAAAGTACATTTACCACGGTATCGAGATCAAGATTAAGCTTTGTGCGGTCTATTCAATTCTTGTCAATGAGGGCTCCCTTCATCAGGATATCTTATAAAGTCTATGTAGTTCAATGACAAAAGGACCATTCAGACAGTTTTCCTGAAAAAGTTTTAATCCAATTTACTTTATTACATTGAATGCATATTTCTACTGAGTACCAAAAAAATATGTTTGATTCCCTCCGACATTTGCACAGCATATCACAGTGGATAGCCAGTACGTCTGTGATACAACACACAGGAATTTGGAGGGTCTTAAGGCAAGTAACCAACCTGTCATCATAATGGAGTTTTAGGTATTTTTGAATGAAATAGAGCAAAGAGGTCAAGTCTAGATTCATGACATTTTAACTAGTTCAGAGCGGATGTGTATATATAGGTTATACACCACTAACCTGATTGCCGTAAAGGATCAAAAATCTTGGGTGGCACGACTTTCTTGCATGCGCAATCTGGAAAAAGTGCTTTAAAATGGTCTGGAAAATGCACTAGTTATATTAAGGGCAGTGGCCCAACCCTGTGCTTTTGTTTTTACACAAATTTTGATTTTTGCCACATTTTAAACATCAAACGGTGTTCTCATAGTTACAACAAAGGTTAAACACTGCAGGACCTTCCTGGCTGTTTTTTTTGCCCCCATTTAAAACAGCTATTTGACCACTTTAAGTCACAAAAATCGCTTGGTCTTACCGGCGGGAATTTAAGCACATTCAAGAACATCGGGCGCAAGGCGCACCATCGCGCCGCGCGGGAATTGCTGCGTAATGAAGCGTGCGGTGTTTTAATGTACTTTTGCGCGAACGCATCTTGGAAAACGAAAAATAATATTTGAAAATGTAAACAAGCGCTAATTTTAGACCAGATGAACATTTCAATTTCTCTAATTTCTGGAGGTTAGAGGCAAAATATGTTTGATTCAATAGTGCATAAAGAGTTGTTTAATCCACTGGCACAACATAATCAATTTGAAGTTCAAAGATAAAGTTATTTGAGAAAGAGACAGCTTGAAATGGCGGAAAAGTCACTTTTTTAATAAACACGATTTTCTCAATGTGCAAATTTTTCGAAAAATTTGGCAAATTTTCAGACAAGATAAACTCCAAAAATACCCAAGTTGAAAGGTAAGGCTGTAAACTTTCCTTTTTTTTAACGAAGCAATAGGTCTTCTATAGGACCAGTTTTCTCAATTTGATTCATTTTTGATTTCTAACTAAAGATATTCTCCAATAATACTCAAATTTTAAAAACCATATAATTAATTGTTAAAAAAAGAAAAATATTTTTGACATTTTCCTTATATTCGAAAAGTAAGCTCTATTTTTAAAAAATGAAAAAACCGTCCAGAGACCAATTTGTCTTGTTTCTAAAAAATAACTAAGAAATAATGACAAATTCAAATTGTTTTTTGTTATGCTGTCTGACAAAATTTTGGGGCAAAATCGTGTTTTTTTAGTATTTTTTCAAAATACGGAAAGTTTTACATTAATATGATGCAGCCATCATCGGGTTATCGTCCCAACTTTTCTTTTAGAAACTGTATACTTTTACGTACAATAATCGAATATTTGCACAGTTCCAACCCAAAATAGATACTCAGAAACTCAAGGTACACACGGCCCTTAAGAAAGTGATGATTAATATCATGATTGAATGGTAGACTGGGATGTTTTATAATGGACGAAAGAACATGCCAAATGTTGCATTGTCCTCCATAGACTAATGTGTATAAGTGAGTTAGTGGTTGTTGTAACCTGTAGGGTTGTTACAAAATTCGGAAAGGAATATTCCATATGTACCCCCTCTTTCATTATTTTCAATGCCAAACATAAAATTTAATTATGTTTAGATATAAGGTTAGAAATTAAACAGACATTTCAAAATTTAAAATAATTTTTTATCATGTAAAAAATATACGAGTGCGGGTACATATGGACAGTCTTTCCCAACAATTCTCTAAAAGTTGATCATGGAATAGTTGGATTCTTCCAGAATACTGCAGGAATGTGTCGGGACCAGGTTTTTGGTGTTGTTCAGTTCTTCAGCAGAATCTGAGCCCTCTATAGTGAAGGTCCAGTCTGGATGGGAAAGGGGTAGGCTTCTTGTGATTGAAGAAAGGTTCATCAAGATTAGTGTTATTCTGAAACTGCTTGCCCAAGTAGGAACTAAGTGGCTGCAACCACATGTCCCCCCACAAAGGCGCTCTTCAGTTGTTTCACCTTTGATTCTTATGGGTGGAGTGGCCTTCTTATCTGTCGCTCAATCTAATTTGGTTCCTCCACATTTTTTGGTAGCAGCATTTTTTGTTAGGTTTTGATTCAAGATTAGGGCGTCAAGTGCTCAGCATTGGGACTTAACATGCTCCTAAAGCACCACATTGTAAGCATCTCAAGTGCAGCCTTAGCAGCATCCAAGAGTTATGCTTGGAGCTTATGTGGATTTAGTACGGTGATTCTTGGCTGCAGCACTTCAGTTGTTTTTTCTCTGGCTTTGCCGACTTTGTCGTTTCTTCTAGCGAGCATCTCCAATGCCCATTTCTTTGTGGCTGAAGTGAAGACAATCATATACTGCGCTGGAGTTTTTGTCTTCATAGCTCATCAAAAGAAGGGTAACCTGTAGTACTGCTACGTATTACTGCTCACAAAGCTTGATCCCCCACTGACCTTCCTCCAGTCAAATGTTTTCATGGGATTCTGGACGGGTGTTTACTCTGACGATAAACTTTTCTGGCCTCCTGCAAGAGACAATTTGTGATCCGACTTAACTACCTTCAAAAATGGTGTAGGCTCTTGAGTTCTTAATGCTGTAATCCACTTTCTGACCAGAAAATAGTCCAGTTGGACAAGTTCTCCATTTGGCGGCGGTATGTCCATTTTCCACAGTCTACCTGCTTGATTTTTTGGAATTTGGTATTATTGGGCAACAAGGTTAATTGTTGGCTGCGTCCTTCAGTACCTTCCATTTCTGTTGGACTTGTTGTTGCAAGTGAACAGCGCGTCGTCAGGCCCCAGCTTAGCGTTGTAATCTTCAGGGAGGTACCGAAGATTATGCTGAACTGTACTGGTGGCTTTGAAAAGTTCTGGTAAAAAGTGAGAGACGGTTTTTTCTGGATAGTCGTTGTGTGCTGTAACACAATGACTGTTTGTTTCACAGGATTGCCGCGTCCGTGTCACGTTCATGATGCGCTCATTAAAGTTTACAAGGTTGGCACATGACTTGAGAGCCTTTGGTGATAAAAGAAACCCCACACCGCCTGTAGCTGCATTTATCTTGTTCTTCAGGCAGCGCTGTAATAAGTGCATATCCATGGATTTCTCCTGTAGTAGAGGTTCACTGTGCACAATGCGGGGTCTGTATGCAGATGACATCAATATCATACAGTTGTGCTTAGACGAGTTCTTCTTTCTTGGATGTTGTTGAAAGTGTCTGGACAATTAAATGTCTGATGATGAAAAGCATTTTTGCGTTAACAAAGTTTTCCATGCATCTTTTGTCAATATCAGGTTGGACCGTCAGTAGGCTTTAGGACCACCCATCATATGTACTGGTATAGAACCCCCAAATTGTTGACTCAGGATGCACAGATTTTAAATACGGGGCTTTAACCCTGGTGCTACGTGTGAAACTATTCATCTTGTCAAATTAGCCGAAATTAGTAGCTGGGATTCGCCAGGTCTCCAGAACCCTTTTCGTTGGGGAAGGTCCCTCGCCTTTTCTTCACGGTGACACTATGCAAGGGCAGTAGTTGCATTTTCTGTCAGAACGGATGGTCCCTTAGCCTTTTTTGCACACACGACCCAACCTACAAGGCAGCAGGTTGGACCATACAACACAAGCACGGTATAAAACGGCAGAAAAAAAACGTGAGTGCAATGAGAGGGGAACTAAGTATCCGTGGGCAGTAATAGAAAACTAGATAACATACCTGTAAATCTCCCGGGGTGTGGCAAATTGGAAAGTTGCACATTACTGTAAATTGGAGATCGTTTAAGGCACAACATCACAGACGATAATTGCGATTCAACTACCTGTACGATAAGAAGTCCGTTTTAAAGGAGCACCGCAACGTGAACGTAATTACCCAGGGGGGAGGGGGGGCGGGGCAGGATAGCGTGTTTTTACAGAAAAAAGATAAGATATTAAAGGAAAACGCCTATTATGGAGCCCGAGAGTTACGTAAGAATTGTACTTTTAGCTTGATAAATAACAAAAGAAGTTAAATGTGATTCGTGTAATCAAAATTGAGGTCAAAACTGATAAAATTTTAATTAGGAACTGAAAAGTAGGCCACCATAAAAATGTATTAATATCACCAGCTTATTAATGGCATTGCCAATTTTTTTGGGTATATGGTTTCTTAAATTTGGAATGGTGTATAGGTAGGATTTATTTGGGGTCCTGGTGAAGAGGGGGGTTTGGCAAAGATTTTCAGCTCAATGCTAATTGTAAGAGACATGATGATTTCCAGGAAGAAGCGCCCCCAATTTTCTCAACCCAGGTGTTGTACGTATTTGGATCCTACCATTGTAGTCGACACACCTGAAGTGAATAGCCGAATACGCAGTATATGTGTTAATAAAAGATGATGATTTAGTAGTTTCTGTCGTGCACGAAAGAAAGTCAAAGCATGGTTTTGTGGGGAACGATTATGGATAGAGGCAAGTTCAAAACAAGTTTTGGGTTTTCTTTTGAACCTTGTTGGTCTAATAAACCTTCGAAGCGCTTCTCGGTAGTGGTCTACAACCGATCCAGTGAAATTTGAGAGAAATTCGTATCCTAAAAAAATCTCCTGTCACTTTAAAGGGCACTATCAGTGATCCACGTCAAAAGAGTCAAAACATTAAAATTGCAGGAATAGCCTGAAAATGAGCTAGTTGCAAAAGTTTGCAGTATTTTTTAACTAAAGGAAAGGAAGAAAACAACAGAGTCAAAAGATATGAATCTCCAATCTAATACGGTGGTAGTAACGTCCGTTAGGACAATTATGACTAAAATGATCGATGTTGTCCTTATTTGGCTGGGTTTGGTCTTATAATTGCTAGGGTAGGTTAGGATACCTATACTGGTTCCAGGCATGCAAAAATCTGATTTTTGATGATTTTTTTTGATTGCGAGCGCGCGATTTATCATAATACTGATAGTGCCTTTAATAACAAATCCTGACCAATAGGCCTATAGGAGGGGGGTAGGTGAAATAAATTTAAGATTTTAAGGTTACTAAACATTGACAGAATTAGTATCACAAATGAAATATTATTTTTTTAACAGCCATTTATTACGTTTACACGCAACGTTCTTATGCTCTGAAAGTGTCGCTGGGAGGGTCTCCCCTGCCATTCCTCAGTAGCTAGGCCACTGATTTTGGAACTAAATATTTCAGATTTGGAGGTATTTGCGAATGCATGATTGGCCAAGAACGGCTTTAGACATGATAAGCGAGTCTGTGTAACTGAAATGTGGCGGGACTACGCATTCCTCCCGACTTCCGCCCCAAAAAAATTCCCTGGGGGGTTTTTTGTTCAGGCAGTTTCTAAAACAAATCTTTTATTATATTTTTAACCAAATTTGGGGGTTTTTAAAAACCAAGCGAATTGTGATTTTGCCTAAAATCTTTTGGTGTAACATGGTCAAATGTTTTAGAATGGGTGCAGGGATTGTAATACCGTTATTTATATTGCGAGAATGGTCTTACAACTTCCGTGCAAAGAATTTTAAAAACTCGAAACAAAAAAAAAAAAAACAAAAAAAAAAAAAAAAATTTACTGATTAAAAAACACCAGGTACAGAACGTTGATATTGGCAAGGGTGTAGCAAGGGGCCAAGGATTTCAGATTTTTAACAGAAGTTGACCTTTCCCCAAAAATTGTTTGCAAAAGATGGCTCCGATTTTTAATGTGAGATAGAGCTCTTAAAATACAGATTCAAGCAAAAATGGACAGAGCTTCGCCGTCTTACAGCCCCATTTAAGTAATTGTCTGTATAAACTAAGTCCATATAGTGTACTTTTTGTAGAAGTACATGGAAAGTATCAAGTCCTAGAAATTTTAAAGCTGAAAACTTCCAAACAAAACCGCTATAAACAATACATTTTTGTTGGTTTATCCCTTTGCACCGTTGCAGTTAAGTAGTAACGAAAATACATTCGAGATATTTAGATACAGCAGTTAAATGGTTAAATAACAAATATAATGTGAGTGGAACTATCCGAAAGTCGGGAGAACAACGATGTCGAAACCAGTTTAACAGGATTTATAAATTGAAAAATCTTTCAAATCGATGTTCTTTTATCACTGGAAAAAGATAGGGCCCTCTTTCCTAACTCTATGTTCTCTACTTACTTATTTTATTTCCTTAAATATACCGAAAATCGGGAGATTGCTAGGCAAAACGGGAGTCTCCCGCAGCAAAACGGAGAGTTGGCATCTCTGATTTAGGCCCTCATTACACAAACATAATTATAGTGCCCTAACAGTGTTCCAATGAAGGAATATGAAACTGCCAAAAATGGTTCCAAGCTGCTAAAATGCTTTTTTCAGGACTTATTTGCCGCCACATATCTATGGCGCCAGGACTTTTTTCATTGGGGTCAAGTATATTTTTCTGTCATACATTCCATTGGAAACTGCCTTGCACGTTTTCACTCTAAGAAAAATAAACATATCGTTTATGCCACAGAAAACCAAACCAACAATATTTAGTAAAATCATTACACATGGGTCGTTTTTTTTCTCCTTGTGATAACTTGACATGGTTTTTTAGGAGAAATCATCATACATGCGTTCAATTTGCAAAATGACTCAAAACACCCCACTGCTAAAATGGAAAAATTTTAAAAAATGGGTATACGTATTTATTGCTAGTAAAATCCTTAGAAATGGGTATAGCTTTTTCTCCTCCAAAAAAAATTGAGGCCACGTTTTTTGGAAATATTATTTATGATTTCGGTAATATTTTAACGTACACAGACTCTCGCTTCCTGGTTAGCTCCATCTAAAAACCCATTAGAAACCGATGATTGAGTAATGAATAATTAGGTTTGGGCTCCAGGATCAAGAAACACCCCCCCCCCCCACCCATGTATGGTCAGGGGCAAAAATAAACTTAAAAACCACAGGGGAAACCCAAGGATATTTTACTTATTTACAATAAATTGATAACAGATAAACAAAAACAGCAATATTTCTTCAAATGTAATAATTGGATCCGGGATTGGACTAAATTAATTAGTTAAAAGTATTTTCATTTGTGCAAGCGGCGGTTACGAAATGGCGTTTTTGAAAAATAAAATGTCCATTTTCCGCCCATCAAAAATTTGAAGGCTCTTTTTTTATTTCGATTTTAATGCAAGTATGGGTTCTTAGGCAAAAAAAGAAAGAAAAAGAAAAAGTTTGTTTCCAGTGGCCGTCTCGCATTTTGATTTGGAGCCATTTTACGCGTTTTTTTAAAAATTGATTACTGAGAAAATTTGCACTTTTTGAACTAAGGCCTCAGAGATAGAAACTTTCAGTAAAAAATTGTACATGATCCAATCCGATAATCTTTTATAAACTAATAACTTGACAGTAAAAATATGATTTGCAACTGGTTGACTTGTCATTTGATTTTGATTTGAGCTATTTCTGGGGAAAATCCTGGTAAAAAAATAAAAGAGCATTTAGATTTTTGGTAGATACTGGAAACAACTTGTTTTGTTGGCCTTAGGACCCTTTATAATTGTTGTAAGTTAAAAAAAATATCTGCCCTTTCGAACCTTGGAATCAATGCACTTTTATACATTAGAAAAGGAAACTAGAAGTTTGCGGTTCTCGCTTCGCGCTCGCTATATTCAAAGAATATTAAGCTGTGGGATGCCCATGACCTTGACCCTGGCACGGACCTTTAATCTCATCAACATATGCAGGGTGCATGGTGCACTATGACAAAAGTTTGGTTCAATTGAACTTAAAGTTTTCAATTTAGATCAATTTTACATTTGTAGCCCATTTTTCAACTTGACCTCACATGATTTTGACCTTTCAAACAAGACTTTGACCTCATCAACAATAAGGGATCCCATTGTGCGCCTATGACAGAAGTTTGGTTCAATTGAAGTTAAACTTTCAATTGAGGTCAATTTAAAAAAAAAAGAGCACCAATGGTTCTAACGCTCATAAGAAAAGTGTGTTGGAGCTTGAGTGGAGATAGTGGTTTGATTTGGTGCTTGTTAATGTACACGTGTACTCATATACAGGGTGAGTCAAAAAAACTTGACCCTGATTGTGTCCGCCATTTTGAATTTTTTAATAACATCCTAAGATCTGTGGTATATGGAAAGCCTATTTTCATTATCTTAATTTGCGCAAAGATAAGTCCAATCTGCTAAGTATAGGCCGAGCTACAGTCTTTTGCATCAGTAGTCCGTATTAACTTCATCCATGGAGTCCCATTTGAATGCAACGGTGGCCAACTAAGCAAAGGACTCCCCAAAGTGTTGACAAGGGTATGTCTATTTTATATCAAATAAAAAGTGTATCTTAAGGGTGTAAAGATAGGGATAATGCTCAGGTTTTTTTAAACACTTTTTAAAGAGTGGGATATTTGGTCTACAAATATAGACAATACGTAAACCTCAAACAGGTGGTTGTCGATATTGTTCCTTGCATATGGTATGATTCAAACAACTCCTCCGAAATGTACCTGTATCAGTTATTATGTTTCAAAATAAGTTTTGCGACGGATGAGGAGTATAAAACATGTAGAGCCGGCCATCGATGATCAATGGGATGAATTTGGGGGGTTACATAGCCGTCACATTTTATTCTGACAGTCATAAATAGCACGAGTTTGCTTCTGGCACACTAATTTGCCTCGCTGAACGTGTTAATTAGAAGTGAATCAGTGGACAGCGCCAAAACAAGACTACGTGTTCAAACAACTGTAGCTCGGTCAGACCTAATGATACGGAATTATTTTGCAGCAATTAAATAAAGACAATGAAAGAAGCTTCAGATGTACCACATATGTTAGAGTATCTTAAAAAATCCAAAATGGCGGACACAAACTGGGTCAAGTTTTTTGTATCACCCTGTGTGCCCCTTTGTGTATACATATGTGACCTCACCACAATCAATTCCCAAATATAGCAAGTATCATTGCTGGTGGCTTGTGCGAGAATGAGAGATGCAGAATAATGCATACAACATACATACGCACATTAGTACACAGGCCATGAACCACACCACACATATACACACATTCTTACATACATACACAATACAGACCAACACGCACACACATACACAAATGGACGGATACAGATTTTGTTAGTATGGCTCTTCAACCTTTTTTCCCCTGCACTCTAGTGTAGACGACACAAAAATGATCAAAAAAAGAAAAAATTTTACTTTTAAAATGTATAAAAAAGATAAAAACACACGGCCAGCACAAAATACAAAGTAGGTGCAAAGGGTAGGCATATATGGCACATAAAGGTGCCAATTTAGCCTTTAGTAACAATGATCATGGTACGGGTTAAGAATAATTGAAATCAAGAATACAGATGATCTTCGAGGGCACGGGCTCCGAATTGCTCACACCTATCTCACATGACCCGTTCCTCATGGAAAGTTGCCGAATTTAAGCTCCAAGTGCCAATGTATCAGTGTCATGAAAATCGAAGAATATGTGCCATAAACCAATAAATGTTGATATTCTGATCATTTTAAGGTCACACAAGGTCACCAAAATGTAGGACACTACCCAAGGGTCACTTTATCTAAGTGTCAAAGAATCGATCGACATTTGTGAATACACCCAAGCAATTGTACATTTTTCTTACCATTTTAAGGGTCACATGAGGTACACCAACATGTTGGGATCGCACCCCCATGGCCTGTCAGCTAAGTGTCCTGGAAATCATTGACATATGTGGATACACCAAGCATTTTTTTAATTTGACCATTTAAGGTCACATGGAGCCGTCACAAAGGTCACATGAGCCGTCACCAACATGTGGAGACAATACCAAAAGGGACAAGCATCAAGGCATGAAAATGATCGACATAGGTGGATTACACCTAAGCAATGTTATAAATTATGACCATTTTAAGCTCACATGAGGTCACCAACATTGTGACGGACATTTACCCAAGAGTCATTCTATCTACGCGCTGTCATATGAAATCAATGACTATGCTGGATTCACCAATCAATTTTTATAAATCTGACCAATTTAAGGGTCACAGGAGGTCACAAAGGTCACATGAGAGTCACCAACATGTGGCGACACTACCCAAGCGGTCATTCTATCTAAGTGTCATAGAAATCGATCAACATATGTGGATACACCAAGCCAATTTGATAATTATGACCAATATGAGGTCACATGAGCGTTCATAACATGTGGCGACACTACCCAAGGGCCATGGTATCTAAGTGTCATGAAAAGCGATCGACATATTTTGTCTGTGGATAGGACCAAGAATATTATAATTCTGACCCATTTTAAGGTCACATGAGAGCACAAAGGTCACATGAGGATCCCCAAACATGTGGGACAATACCCAAGCGGCCAACTGTATCTAAGTGTCATGAAAATTGCTATGAACATATGGGATACACCAAGACAATTTATAATTTTCTGACCATTTTAAAGGCACTGAGAAGTCACCAACATGTGGAACATTACCCAAGAGCATTCTACAAAGCTGTCTAGAAATCAGACGAATATGTGGATACACCAATCAATTTGATAATTCGGCCAACCATTAAGCGTCACATGAGGTCACATGACGTCACATGAGGTCACCAACATGTGGGACACTGCCCAAGGGTCATTTTATCAAAGTGTCAAAGAAATGACAAAAGTATGTGAATACACCAAGCCAATGTTATAATTCTGACCATTTAAGGTACAAAGGTCAATGAGGTCATCAACATGTGGGAACTACCAAGGGCCCATTGTATCTAAGTGTCATGAAAATCGATCGACATTGGGGACTAGACCAACCAATATTATAATTCTGACCTTTTCAGGTCACATGACGTCAGCGCCGTTAGCCCACTAAGTTTGATGACCCGCGATTGCCCAAATTTTGAAGGTCCAATCGCAAATTCTGGGGAGTCCCATTTTTTATTGTTAAATAATTTAATTGTGATGATATTAAAGTGGTAACATTTTGAGTGTTAATTTTATTGTTAAAATAGACCTTTTTTTATTAGTTTTCTTTATTAAAATTGCCAAAAACAAGACCAAAAACAACTACACTTGTCTTTTTTTTTTAAAAAAAACGTTTTTTGTTTTTTTTTTTATGATGGTTTTTTTTTAATTAGAAAAAAATCATTGTCCACTAAAATATATTGGAAAAGCAAACACGTAACTTTGATTTTCAGCCTCCCCTCCCCTCCCCTCCCATAAATTAAAATAAAAACTATCAGAAATTTACAACCCCCAACCCCCTCAGGATTCATGCCCATACCCTTGTATCACCAGTGCCGGATGAGTCCAAGGGGTGAGCCAAAGCCCTGGGAGGTGAACCAGGTCAGTGGTATTATGCTTTTGTTTCTGCAGGCCTCCACATATTGATTTATACAAAGCGTAGTAGGTGGTACATTAACTCTTTGAGTGCTACTTTCATCATGGAGGTACTGATTTCATGGATGTTATACGTTTAAAAAAAAAAAACATACTTTCAGTAGACATAAACATGATTTAAGATAAGAATTGAGATGAATAAATGCTCAATAGGTTTATAGTTATTTTAAAAAGAAAGGGCGATGTTTGGAATTCATCAAGTGGAATGGAAACTTTGAAGAATTTCTCAAGCATGAAATCACTTCAAGGGTTAATGATGAAATAATATGAGCTACTGCGATTCGCGACTGGACCAGCCAAGAAAGAAACTTATTGGAAGTAATATAATAGGCTAATATATGCTATAATGATCTGCTTTATACACTTGTGAAAGGACCGCGAGGAGCGTGATAATGATATACCTTGAATCACTGTCTACTTTTTGAAATGAAAAAAGGCCAACCTGTTCAGACCGCCTGCCCTGAAAGTCGCGTCAGTTAGCAAAATTTTAAATCATTGCGCGATACGGAGGGCCGGATATGGGGGTGATTATCACTGTTTTGTGAAGTTTGCTGATGTCAATGAAAAGGCAAACAAAGTTGTAATAATTACACTGAAGACTTGATGTTTTCCCCCGATGTTTTTTTTGTATTTGCACAGACTCGCCGATCATTTACGCAAATTAGCATTGATGTAGTCTTGGGTTTGAGGCCTATATTTTTCAAAATGCTAATCCGCATACGGGACGCTTCCGATACTGACGTTGATCACAAACCGTAATCATCTTGTGCGGAACTCCATGCCTGCAAAAGACAAACGTTCATTTGAACTAAATCTTTTGTTGGAAGCCTTATTTTTTTCCAATATTTTCCCCGATGATTTTTGTTAGGCTTAAAAATTTTCTGCGGCTGTGAAGTTTTCTGGGACCGGCGGTCCGCGCGTCCTGGGTTATTTTGTAGGCATTGATGCGTGACATCGCCCGGGCGGACACTGGTGGCGGGGGATTTCCCCAAGAATGTTCAACATGTTTATGAACTTTCCCTTAGGCGAAATAAGAAATGAAAACGTAGCTGTAAATTTCGGGATTATGCAAGCGAAGTGGCAAATCATCATCAGTTCGGCCAAATGAAAAACCCGAATGGATTTGAAGCGCGTTCCCGTTCGGGACTCTACAAAAGCCCCAAATTGGGACTTTCCTAACATCGAAAGGTACAAAATATTTATGGTACGTGATTGGTCATCCCTATCGACTGTGAATTTTCAAATTCAAAGTCCTATACGGGATCAAACGGGTGGAAGGGGTCATTCCTATAGAGGAAATAATTTTCTGTAGTATATATTGAACTGATCAGTTGTGCCATTTTTAAATCTTATGTTCTAAAATTGTGTGATTTGTAACTTTTATGATTTGGACTGAAGAATATTTTCAAGCCAGTGCCGAATGGTACGTATGGCAATAAAGCGTGTTGGTCTATCGCCATAACATGCTAACTGGCATGCATACCTATACATAAACAGCTTAAATCCTGAAAATGTAAACCCTCTGACATGATCATGTGAGAATTGGTTAATAAATACATAATTACGCGAGTACTAAGGTTGTGTAATTGAGCAACGTACAAATGCGCGAGAAAGTCTTCTTCCCGAATCCTTTACTATACACTTTCATAGTACACAGTCCTGACATGGCACTGTGTAGGGCCTACCCACTCACCGTACGAAAGCTAAGAAACACTAACAAAAGTTATACACAGTATGAAACCACGACCATTTATACAACAAGGACGTATACTTAGACCTAGAACATACCGGCTATTCCACAGGCAGATATGCCAGGGTTGTAATCAGCAGCGTTAGATAATAACCGATAATAACGTCCAGTGAAGAGGATGATCGATGTGCTAGGGAGATAAAAAAACAATCTCTCTTGCTTTCTGTTCTTTTTTTTTGTAGTTAGGTAATCTACAATTATTATTTTGATCTATGATTCCTATAACTTATTGATACACATTCTTCGTTTGGTTACATCTGACCGGGAGGACTTCCCGTGCACATACAGGCTTCAGGGAAAAATGTACACTCGACCTTATGGTGTGCTGGAAACCGGGGGGTGGTGATATCTGCCAACCTAAGTCTCAAATAATCATAGTCTATTTCCAAGCTGTTTAGTCTTCCAACTTTAATTTGACTCATTTAGATGAATCAACTCTATTTAAAACGGGCTGCAAAAGCGACCTAGGTTGGTATGTACCTTTTACCCAAGATGGCCACATGCACTGTGCCGAAAGGTACCTGATTCTGCGTTTGCCGCATTACTCAATTTATAAAAGCCCATTTGGGTTTTTAATAGGGCCCGAACGGATCGCTTAAAAATTCCCGTTTTGGTGTTTGCCGAGATGATCATGGACTTTCACCGAGTATATGTGCTCAGCTGAGTTGTACTTTTAAAATGTCAAATACTTGATGAAGTAGGGAGTGATTTTCCGGGACTTTTTTTGCGCGGTACTAGGATGACGGTGTTTTAAGACTCAATAAAATAAGTAAGTTATAGATAATGTGGCCACGTCCGAAATGGCAAAAAGAGCGTCCGAGGCCGACAAAACGCAAACTTAGTGCGGGAAACAGTGCATTACGTCAACCAAATGTGGGACATAACCAAGGGGTTGTATCTAAGTGTCATGAAAATCAAATCGACATTATGTGGGACAGTAAGCACTTGATGTTTTCCACCCTTAAGTGTGGGGACACTTGCGAGCTTAAACTTGATCAATTTGAAGTGGGAGGGACATTTGAGACCTCTCTTCAGAGCTATGATACGTTATCAAAGAAAAGAACAAGATGAAGAAGGGCATTTTTCAATTGTTGTCGTTATTATATTCCGATTTGATACGAATGGGCGAACCTGCATGGTAGAAAAATAACCCCCCCCCTTTTAAGCCTATTGTAAAATAAACGGGGAAGCCCGGTGAGTCCTACGACAAAAAAACATATCCACGGATTGAGAACGTCGTATTCTCTGGAGCCGTATACGCGAGTATATACAAAAGGCCGAGAAAGATGAGAAAAAATAGATGTGTCATACACAAGTTTAAAACTAATTTTTCTGTTCGTAATTTTGCCATGCTAGAAAATGGAAAACGATGGGAATATATCGCTATTTCGTTAATGAATTGAGGTGTATCTATGCACGGACCACGGGGCCTTGTTAGATGTTATAGGTGTTTGGCCTATTATAACTTGCGATTGGGATTTACGGGGACGATTACAACGATTTTTGTGAAGAAAATGAGGGGAAATGTCGTATTTTTTAATAAAGAGTATGAATGTTTTCAAGGAAAATAGGTTTTCCCCTTTCATTTGATACCAAGATTTGACAATTGATGCAGGGAAAAACGGCCGCAATTGCGAGAGGGAAAGCGCTTCGAAAATCTAAACCCCAAATGCCGCGTGGGTTCAGTGCACGCTGTCTCGTAGCATCACACAAACGAAGCGGTTTACCCGTGCTGAAGCGCTGGTTTAGCAATTCGTGGGTTGCTTGTTTCAGCGCACATAGGTTTCAGCAGTTTTGATGCGACGTCATGGGGTCACGTCTGTTTGTGAGTGAACCTGGGAAAAATGGTGGACAAAACAAGAATAAATGCAAAGTTAATGTAGGAACAACCAGTGCGGAGTTAGTTAGGGATGCCACCATAAGCTACCAAACCAGAACGAAAAATTTGTACCATCTTGCAAACCTTAATTTCACGTAAAACTAGCCTATGCAATAGTGACCATGGGAGTTAAATAATAGTTAATAACAATATAACTTCCTGCTAGAACCAGGGATGTGGAAATAAATATTATTTCGAATCGACCCCCTTTGTGAATTAACACCTTATACATATTCACATTTTCATCAAGTCTATATCGCCCCAAGAAACCCAAAAGCACTCTGTAATTACAAATGGTTCGCTCCATAGTCGCGACCTGTTCGCACGTAAACATACCAAGGCCGGACCCAAACATTTACAAATCGGGGGGGGGGGGGGATTTAAAATTTTAAAAATCATCGAAAATCATCACAAACTCTCTCCAAGTGATGAAAAATGTAGATGCCAGAGCTTAGCCATAGCTGATAAAACAAATATTCAACAGGGTTAAGCAGAACCAAAAAACTTTTCTCTACTTTCGCAAAACCATTATTTTTTCTAAGTGAACACGTTGCCACTAAATTAAGATTTTTGTTTACTTAATTTGCGGTCAGGGTTGACCTTTGAAATTATAAGCAGTATCAAACCAAATAAATCTCATTTTTGAGTTTGAAAGTAAAGCAGAAGTAGGCCCAATTTATAGTAGATTTTGTTTACGGCAGCAGTATAATGTTGCCAGATTTTGTCCTCGATTGGGGCGAATTATGTAGCTGGTGTCCACCCCCAGACGTATAGGCATACCCTATTTATCCTAATCATTGCTTTATTGATATTATAGGTGAGTATCACTATAAATTTATTCTAATACTAACAGAAAGGTAGAAGCGTCCAAAAGAGGTGAATTTTGTCCACCGAGGGTCGAATCGTCTTTTGATCTTGGGACCGCATTGGCTTGGCCGAATTGGCCCTTTGGGTCGAATCGTTTGGGGACTTGTATTCTTGTGAATTTACAAGGCTAGTGATTGGCTGAAGGAGATGAGTGGCTTTTTTATTGCATATGGACATCATCGAATACCGGCATGAAGTTTAAGTTATTCAGAAATTGTGTACAGTTTTCTTAAATGTGCAACTTTTGAAATGTCACAACCGATGATAATGTTTATTTTTAATCTTCATTGGTGTCAACAATCGAGTCCTGTGAATTCACCTAAACAACGTCTTTTCGCTGCCTTGTGTTATGGTCCAGATACTATTTCACCTAGTTGGCGTTGACCTAAGTATATACTATGGACCTACTTATCAATAAAGGAGATAAGGAAAGAGAGGAAGTAGTCACGCACAGCAGAGGCCAATGTTTTTTTCCTGCGGTTAAATTTCTGGCCATTTAAGGACAGAAAAGACAAAAATTTGCGAATTTCTTACAGATACTTACCGAATTTGCACGTAAAAATAGGTAAAAATGGATTACTACTGCCAACGGTTCAGTGATATAAAACCTCAACTTTTATAGGTAAGTCGGGTGGGAAAAGGCTGGGGATCACACGAGAATGTACAATATACGGGTTCACATTTTGACCAGGCACAAAGGTCACCAAGGTCATGATGGTCACCAAGTTTACATCATCAATAATAAGTGGAAGCAAGGGGGAAATGCAAAATATTTTGCCAAAAAAAAACAGATGAAATCTCCATTTCCCTCACGTAAAGGACCGATTATTGTTCCCAAATTTGGACATGCTACAGTGTTCATATTTCATGAAATTACTAAACACTTAGGTGGCTTTGTGACTCCATTTCGCTATCTGTCCATGTCTCCAATGGGTTTGCTATCCATCTTGTTGACAGATTTTGGCAATTATGTTCGAGTCAATTGCACCAAAAAAATCCCAACCATTCTACTTGAAGGTCCCATCTGCCTATCTATTGGTTTTGAACCTGCTGAGCATCTTCCACCTGGAGCTGACCTCATGGGCTGAATGGTGAGCCTCAACAGATGAGAACCTGAATTGGACGATCTAAGGTTTCCTGCGAAGTGGGGCAACCTGGAAGCATATCAGGACACTCCCTGTGGTTGTGGAACATAACCACAGATAAATGGAACCAATCTTGAGTCTGCCAACTGTTGGCAGAAAAAAAAAAAATGATACTTTACGGTAAAAAAAAGGACCTTGAAGAATTCAGTGAGCAGCTCAAACGTTTGCTACCCATTATGGCTGCATCAGATTTAGAGAACCACGGTGTTTGGACATCGATAAGAAGATATGACATACAGGGATGTCCCACTAAAAACTCTACAACAAACGAAAAAATCAAACCCCGGGGGGGGGGTACTCGACCCCAAAATTTGGTACGGGTGTGGGTCCGCCAGGTGTAAAAAAATCGACCATGGGAAGTGACCAAAATTGTACAAAACCTATGACCATTTATATAGTTGGTTCCGAAATTTCGACCCATTTATATAGTTCCGCCTTGAAATTTCGCACCATGTTTCATAGTAATCTTAGCAAAATCGGCCCCTTTCATAGTAACTTTTTCCAAAAATCAGACAATCAACCATTTCATTGTGATTTTAGCGAAAATCGCGAACAATTGGAACCCATTTTCATAGTAAACTGCGAACAAAAATTGAAAAGGCCCCATTTTATATAGTAGGAATGACCTCAAAAAGTGACCCATCTTTATAGTAAGCCTGGTGGGGAAAAACGCCCCATTGTTTTAGTAAGGACGTGGGAAAATGACGACCCATATCGGCCGGCACATTATGTGACCGTACCCTTTCCACTGTGAGTACCCCCCCGGGAACCCTCAAACTAACAAGTATAAAAACTATAAAAATGTGATTTGCCAGATATTTGACTTTATTGTTAGACAAGATCCTAAAGCTAAATCCTCGCTTTTATTCAATCCATTTGATGGACACTAAGCGGGAGATATTGTCGTTGACAAAAAGGAAAATACCATTGGGCCAGTTTCACCTGAAGGGTCGAGAAACTAAAGGTAGAAGGCATAGCATCATTGTGGAGTAAACCCTGTTAAAATAAAAGAATATTGTACAGATCAGAGTGAATTGTATTATCATGCATTGACATAAAATCAAATAATAGTTTTCAGTGAAAGCACCAGAATTATTAGCTGGGGGAAATGGGGCCTCACTCTCAGAGGGACAAAAATCATGAAATTCAAGCGAATTCGGGGAATTTGTTTACATTAGTTTCAGCAATCAGTCTACAAGTCTGTTGAGAGGACCAAATGTGTGGACAACGCTCTAAGGGGGGGACAAATTTACCCCTTCCTCTATTCCCCCCACTGCCTCCAAAGTTTCCAGGGAGTAATAAAATGAAGAAAGCAGTGTTCGACAAAGAGAAAAAAGGAAAGGATGGTTGTGTTCAAGGTCTCAGTTTACTTTCACCAAGGGTGTTTAGGTTCTACCTTCTGCTGAAAACATGGAGTAAAGCTGAGACAACAAGACGGTTTGGAATGGAATTTCCCTAGATACATGTAGTTATTAGCAATTGCGACATTTTAAGTTATAAAATTATGTTATATCACAGAGAAGCAAGCACTTTATACCTACTTTTTATTTTAATTTTCAATAAAGAATGTCTTGAAGGTGATTTTCAATGGCAACTTTGTCGATATCAGAATAACGAAAATGGCCCAAAACAGGTTTTTCAACTGTCTCAGAACATAGCCAAAACTCCTGAACCAGACCCCCCCAAATTACACCAACTCAAATTTCATGAAAGCTGGAACACTCTCAAAAAGAATAGCAAAAACTCGGTTGAGAAGACAGAAATTTTTGGTCAAAAAAATCAATCTTTGATTGTAAGTGTTTTTTAAGGGACAGTCTGTATATTTCCTAGTGTTATTAATTTTGGTATTTTGTTTTTGCACCCAGGTTGCTACATCATTTACGGCATACTTGAGAAGGCTATGTTCAGAGTATGAGCGCAAGGCCAAGATACTGCAAGCCAAAGCTACAGGAAGTATTTGCCAACCTAGGACCGCATAGCGACACTAGAAGCAGCGCCTACAAAAATTCAAAGAGGCCCTGGGGGATCTGTATTCTGACATTCAATGCCATCTTCATCTCTGGTCGTGACTCGGATCTTGTATTATCCCAAACCCCCCCCCAAGTTATTTATTAATTTGAAGTGAATGACAGGATGGGATACATTCCTCACAAAAAGTGTAAGTTATACTTTTGAAAATAAGAACACAGCAAAAGTGTTTGACCAAAGAAGAGTTTTTGGTCTCAATTTACAAATGTTGAAAAACTATCATAAAATGTTTTAGCAGATCAGGAAAGGACCCTTTTTTGACAATCAGCATTTGAAATCCTAAAGCATAACGCGGAGTAACTTGCTGGTTGCAAAAACTTGGGTTGTGTTTTGTGGTCACATTTGTACACTGTTCATACTGAAATGACGTATGTGCTTACAAGGTGAACCTCAGATTACAACATTGTCAGGCATTTTTGTGTGTCTGTTGTTGTGGAATGTGAATACATACCCAGACATGATTTGTGGAAACCACATAATTTATCATTCAAATTGCAGTTTAGATGTTGCAGAATTTTACGTTAGATTTCTGAGACCAGTCTTCCATTGACATTAATTTCCAATCCACACCCACTTTGATTTTCTCACATAAACATTTATAGTAAATCCATAAAACATACAATTCATTTAGCAGCTATTCTGAAGCAATTTTCAGTGTTCCTGTATGTGGATTTCTTTTGAAGGACAATTGGCATGCTATCCTTTGTCAGCCCTCTACATCCACTCATGGTTTAGAAGAATACATGGTACAATTTGAATCATTTAAAGGCTGACTCAAAAAAGATTTCGAAATATATCTTTTTTGTGTAGTAATTAAAAACAGTCACCTAGAACAAAAGATAGTCACCTAACAAGCTTAAATCCAAGTCGGATTTCCGTTTTCATGCAGTAAACATTTATGCACAGCATAACAGTGCCATAGGATACCGTGTATAATAAAATTCTGGATCCGGAATTTTATAGGACTTGGATTTAAGCTTAGCTATTTCACACAATGATTAGTATATGGACAAGCATTATGTATATGCAAAAAAACATGATTTGCTTGAAAATTAAGTGCGCCCGCATCGGGAAATCTGAGTCGGCCTTTAAGATTATGAAATCTTTTCTGCATATTACAATACTTTTGCACAGTGAGCATTACTTTAAAGCGCTACCTATTAATGTTGCCACTGTGGAAATGTTTAGCCAAATTACACTTTATCCACCAAAAAAAAATGGATACTGATATTTTTGTTCAAGGTAGCTTTAGCACATGCAAAAATGATAGGGTCAAATAGCTGAAAAGAAAATTCTGAATTGACTAACCTGCTGTTTGTGTGTGAAAGACGATTATTATGGGTACAATGCCCACCCACATACTAAGTGATCAACTGTTAGCATCCTAGTTGGGGTGATTTGATCCTTCCAATATGGCAGATAGTGGCTTCACACAAGGAGTGGAAATGACCAATCCAATGTATAAAAATCAGTTGTGTGTACACAGCACAAAAGAATAAATACAGACCCAGCGAGACGGCGTGCTTGCTGATTTCAATTACATTTTTATTTTTGATATCAGTGTAAAGCATGGCAAATTCTGTAGTTAAGGGTTTAATCTGTTCTTGATAGGATGTGCACATTAACAATTCAATGCCAGATTCTGGAATACTCAGCTTAGCCATTAGGTTAAGGATACAAGTTTGACAAATGCAGGTAGTGTTAAGGTAAGGATTGGGATTGAGAGCCCCCTCCATGTTGTCCCAACCCTAAATATTACATGTGCCAGAAAAAAATTAAAAATACTAGAAGCTTGATTTGATGGCAGTCCCACCATGTGAAGATAAAAAAAAATTCCAATTCAGTTATGTAATTTTAGTTGGCTCATACCCATTTGTACTATTTCAGTTAAACTAGAATAGGTTTGTCCTGTGAATATGATAACCCCCTGGGCACTACGTGCTATTGGCATCTAAGCACTTTTTTGATTGGTTGCTTAGAGGGCTATCTCACATTGTGTCATGTAGTGAGCCAATCAGGCAGACTGTATTATAGGTGGCAGTGCCCAAAGGAGATTGCTTAAGAAGTTCTTCCTCATTGTGATATTTGACAGAACGAATCAAGTGTCAAAACTGCATTCATTGATGAATTTTAGAGCTGAAGAATTCTAACTATACCTTGTCTTGTCTGAAGTATGAAGTGACAACACACATGTATACCCAGTGCCGGCTTTCAGTTGCAGTGCACTTGTACTTTGCCTACACGCGCGATGAAAGTTGGTACAATGTATACACCTGCGTCGCTTCTTCATACTTCAAGCTGGACAGTATAAACTAGTTCTATGTCGTATTACAAAGGATTGACCAAAAGTCTTATTTTATTCAGCCTGTTATACCAATACATTTTTGAGGGGCCTTAAAGAATAGTGAAGAACAAGTATTTTGTACTTATTTTGGATTTATTAGTTAGCAAGGAATTGTAATATCTAAATACAGAATGTAAAACACAACATACTCCCTGACAGTAAAATCCAAGCAAGTCTGAAACACATACAGCATTAACATACTTCTTAATGCCAAGTCTTGGGCACTTGCATTTAAAAAAGCGACGAAAGTAGTTGAAATTGTTGAAATCTTGCACAAGTTGAGTGCTCATACACTTCGATTTCAATATTTTTGAATTTCAAACAACTTCTGCAGATGAATTTGCTCAAACTTATTCTCAATCTATGCATATAAGAGAGAACTGCAATTGACATAATCTGGATTTTATTGGCGGGGAGTATATGTATTTGTTCACACCTTTATAAAAGGTATAGAAAGCAGTTATGGGAAAATACTGACTTTTATCAACCTTTTTGTACATAGAAAGTCAATTTGTTATTTAAATAGTGCTTTATACAATCAAAGTTGCAATGAGTTTGCTATATTATATTACTAGTGTAAAAACATAGGGGGTTTAGTGCATTGCATAGATTAACAAAAGTGATAAAAGTTTTTGGCATTTTAGTTGCCAACTAAGATTTCAATGCAAGCCTAATTTTACATAAAAAGGATACAAATATAACCCGGGAATATAATGGTTATGTGAGCTACTAATTGCTAACTATATAACATAAATCTTTATGTCAAGGTATTTAAACCCCAGTATAAACTTTGTTAATTTCAAATTTTGGCAAGTACAGAAATGTCATGAAAAACTTGTAGCAAACAATTTTGTAATAAATTGTTTTGTTTTTACCCCTAAATCAGTCATTGATCCATGTTATCAAATGCTTTCCTAGTAGTGATGCTATTAGAAGTTCCATTATCAGTATAATGCTTTGACACTGTCACAGTAACATGGTCTATTGTTGGCAACGTGTGTGGATGTCAATCGCTTCAACAAAGCTTGGGCTCTTACTCATCAAAGTGCGGACAACCTCATGTGGGCGCTGTCTTGTAATGCTATCATCAAGCTGGGCTTTGAGGCCGCTGTCTCGCGAGATGCAGACAAATTCTGTCATGACTTGCTTGGTCTCGGCAACTGCGCATGGGGCCTGGCAACGTGGGACGAGAACCTTGGAGTAACAGCTACTGTCTACGTTGTCAACCTGCCGGTCTTGTTTGTGGATATTCACACGGGGTACACACTCTGCAATGGACAAAATAAGAAAGTCATTTTTAACTATGGTAAACAGCTCTACAAAATGTCAGGGTTTGTGTTATTTCATCCATTCATAATAAACGCTATCAAGCAGCATGGGATCTCTTTATAACCATGGCGTCAGTACCCCACGTTTATTATTTTTACCCTACCCTTTTTATTAACCCTAAGACAACTAAATCTCACAAAAATGCACTAAGTGCAGGATGTAGCGATGACGTCATCAAACCAAGACTCATATGGGCACGAAATCGCTGGCATTGTCGTAGCGTGGTATCCTGGGTCATGGGACTGGGGCTCAAAGGCCCTGGGCTCGAGTCCCACCTGAATTTGAGACTTTTCTTCTTCCCATCTTCCCTCATTCCTTCAGTCCCTCCCGAGAGATGAAACAAATGCGGTGTTAGGGTTAAAGCACCCTTTATATTAGAAAATGCAACCACACCCTTTTGCCGAGTCACCATTCCTATACACACAAATGCACGTCTATCAATGGTGATCTTATTCAGCTAGTATTGGGACTGTGAGCCCATACAGGGTATTGACTAGCACACAGACTCATACTGCATGCATATTTTGTACCAAAATCAGGAAATATGGAATGATATTCTGAAACTGTTGTCCTACACATAGCGCTTTCCATTCAAAATTCTACCCGTTCACAATTTGACACCACGCTAAGCTAGCTCTGCAGACCACATTTACCAAGCTAACAATGGAAATAATTTATCTAAAGACATGTAAAAAATGCTCTTACAGGTTTAAGTTTATTTCCTAGTATTACATTTTATAACTATGCATGGAAAATAGGTTTCATTTGCTGTTAAGTTGCATTTTCGTGCAACGAAAGATCTAATGTTAAAGGGGGATGGCCCGATTTAAGTCAAAGTTTTCATCTTGTTAGAATGGCCTTTACCCCCAAATCCCATCTATAAAGAACTGCGCCAATATTTCAACTCCTTAATATGAAATTAATATTGGTTGACCAAAAAGGGGCACATTTTCGCTCATAACATCCAAAACCAAACATCCTTTAGCTCTAAGATTTCACAGGGTGAATTTAGTAAAATCTTAGAAAAATAGTAGCTTTCTTCTGATATCAAATTTTTGACCACTTCCGGTAAAATTTGGGGTCCCTGGGGACGAGGCTGTTAGCGATCGACCTTTAAAGTTTCCTATCAAAAGTATCACCATGTGAAATGATTAAGCTGAGAATCATTTCTTTGGTACAAAAATTGTGAAATTTCTAATTTACTATAGGAGCAAATACTAAATTCAGCCGGTTTTATTGAAATTAAACAAACCAAAATTGCCTTTTGTTTTCACTTTCAAGGCATTTGTGTACCCAAATGCAAGGTAAGAAATCTATTGGGGCTGAAATCACTACAAATAACACAATATATGGATGCCCTAAAATCTCTTGTTGCGCCTTTGTGTTCGGCAATTTGAACCAGTTTGTGTGACATTTTCTTTTTGTGTCCTCGACTGGTTTCTTGTCAACACCCACATTGAATTTGACATGCAATATGGTGGGATATACCTTTAGCAAGTGTTGTCTATGGTAAGCCATATGATTAAAAATTCATCATCCTGGTTCTTGAACCAGGAGTCTTGCCCAACATTTTGAACAAATTACAAGGCTGACCAAATTACAAAGCTAACCAAAATGATAGGACATACATGTACTCTTATGAAGTGATTTCTTATCTTGCTCTGAGCAATAAATTTAAGAAAACAATTACTGGTGAGAATTCAAGTTTTTTGATCAATAAACCTTTAATGTAATTTTCTTTGAAGCCAAGTTCTTCAATCCAAAAACCTTGGTTATATATTCCTCGATCAAGAAAACAGATTCTTGGATAAACCTGGTTTATTGACATTTTGAGCATTTAGCCAGTCATAGTTGTCACACACACACCAAAGTATAGTGTGTACAGTCTCGAGTGAGAGCCCAGGAGCTAGCAGACATTTGTAATACACCTTGAGTACAAAAAGGTTTGAGTGATTAAATCTGTAGATGGCCTGAGAAGGACCCTAGAATAGGACTCTCAAAGGTCCATGGCTTGATCGCTAATAGCCTCGTCCCCAGAACCCCAGATTTTACCGGAAGTGGTCAACATTTTGGTATCGTAAGAAAGCTACTATTTTTCTCATTTACCATGTGAAATCTTATGGCTAAATGATGTTTGGTTTGGAAGTTAGGAGCAAAAATGTGCTCCATTTTGGTCGACCAATATTAATTTTACACAGTACTCTATGGGGCTTACAAAATCATGTTTTTAGCTCCCGCATCAAAACGGATTGAAATATCGGCGAGAAACTTTACAGATGGGGTTTTTGGGTGAAGGCTATTCTATCAAGATATAAACTTTATATACTTAAAACGGACCATCCCCCTTTAAGTGTGGCAAATGGTGCAATATGGAAGGGGATCTAGACAAAGATTGAACAAGGGTCAAATATACCATGTTATTTGTCTGACCATAAGGATTCCAAAAAGGTTTAGTTTGTACTATCTACAACATAGTCTTGGATTTACATGTTAAAAACATTAAAAATCAATTTCAGTTGTGCAGGGATCAAATTTTAAAATTGCTCCGATTTTGAAGACAAGGGGTTCCACACAGTCCTTCCCACCATACTATGTATGGCAGGGGACAATTAATGGGGATGGGGACAGAGAGACAGACAACCTACCTTGTGCACATTCTTGTGGCACAGACTGTAGCTGGTAGGCTAGAGCAAACTGTTTGGGATTTGTGTAGATCTCCTTGGATGGACCTTGGAACTCCGCTGTTACCTCACCATTGAAGTGACCACATGCACCACACACCATGTCTTGGAAGTGACGGGCAATCTAAACAGAGGGTAGAAAGGATTAGATGGATTTTTAGTAAATTTATAGAGTATTACCATTTATGTGACCTTTGTGACCCCATGTAACCTTTGTGACCTCAGTGACCCCTTGTGACCTTTGTGTCCCTATGTGACCTTTGTGACCCCATGTGACCTTTGTGTCCCTATGTGACCTTTGTGACTTCATGTCATCTTTGACCCCATTCACAAACCGCAATGGCAGACGACACTAGCTGTCCAACGGCCACAATGTATTTTTCATACATTTCGGTTACACTTTTTTTAAAATGCTCTGCTGGCTAAACACTATGCCCGATTTACTTCAAACTCGGTAATTTTGTATAACACTGTTTTCCAGTGCATTTGTTCAACTTCATCATAAAGCAAGTGATCGTGCAACCAGGCGACACTTGTGGTTCGAGAACCACCTTGTTACTTAATTCGGGCATTACCTATGAGTAAGTCTGCACAAAATGTAAATATCGCCAATCCTAATAAAATAATGGAGTAAGTACTCAAGGTCCCTTGCTTTGTTCTAACTTGCCCTCCCATCTAAAAACTGCCCCCTCACTCATCTTCAAAACAAATATGAAAAACATCAGTTCCTACAGTGCTGTCATCCATTTCTATCCCGGGGGGGCCAGCAGTGGCGGATTTAAGAGTCAGCAGCTGCTGACAGGGCCCCCTAAAATATTGCTCTCAGGGCCCCCTCGGACACACCTTATTCGTACTAAAGTGCGATATTGCATTGCTTCATGATGCTAAATAACCGGGTCGTGAGTGAGGAGAACCCGGAAAAAATATTCCCGTCCAATGTTTTGATATCATTCGAAGCAGAAAAAATCCTCTTTAACCCATTAAAAATCCCCTGAAATCCCCTTTGGGGAATTTTTTTATGAGTGTTTAAAAGTCGAACTCTTTCTGTTTTTGTGGAGTAGCTTTTAGAGCGAAATTCTTTTGACTATTCGGCTGCGGAAATACGCAACTTTGCGAGCGTAGCTTGCGCTTACATTAATTGCGCGCGTTTTATACCATAAATGGAATGCGCGTAGATTGCCTCGCGTGCTTCACAGGCTCAATGTTGATATTTGTCCGCCATTAACGAATGAATGGATTACCAAATTTAAAGAAATTTTAGATTTTAGAAATGGTTGCAATTGACATTGAATCAAAGACTAAAAGATGTTTTCTGTCAAAAGTGGCATGCTGAGGTTTCAGAAAACCGTTTGTGCTTTAATTACAGAATATTTAAAAATGAGATCAATCTAGAGCAGTATTTAGTTCAACTAGACTTTCGTGATAGAATAAATCTAGCTAAATTTAGATGTGGAAGTCATAAGCTCTCGGAAATGCGATAAATAGATTTATAACCACAAATTTATCCACTGATTGTTCTGTGTAATTTAGGTGATTTGGGTGACGAATTCCATTATACTCTTATTTGTCCTTTTTTGCAGATGATCGTAAAAAATACATAGATGAGAATCATTACATCAGACCAAATATTCAGAGAGTATAGAAACACTATTTAATTCAAAAAACACTTTTGTTTTATCAAATCTTGCTAAATTTATCAAAGCAATTTTATTGAAATTTTAATAATGGTCAGTTCTAAGTTTTTTTTATTTTTTTTTATTCTGTTCAAGTGTGTTCAAGTCATCTAATTGATATTTATAATTTGTATTTTATTTAGAGTATATTTGTGCTGTATAACATGTTTTTGCACCATCTGGCAGTCATATATTTTCATATATTTATATTTTTGTCTCTTATACCCCGGAACGGGTCGGAAGAGAATGAGATTAAAAGTTCATCATTTGATAGACGCTTGAACTTGAACTTGAGTCTGGTGCAGAAGAGCGGACAGCTGACAGCATATCATCGTGGCAGGCTTCCCCCTTCACAGACCACCAAATCGTATCTCAGGTCTGATGAAGTTTGACGGCACCACCAAGGAATGGCTAATTCACAGAAGTCTTGAGATACGCTGCTTTTGTTCAAAGTTCGGATAAACAAGTTCACGGTTTAAATATTTAGTTGACAGTATGGTGTTATTATAAATTAATAAATAACTGGACGAGTACAGGCTTCAACTACGTTTTGGTCTATAAGGTTTGCTTCATAGACTTTTCTTGATAAAAAAATAGAACTAATGGAATTCTTGGAAAATATGGATGGGAAGGATATGTTGAGGATGAAGGCTGGGGCTTTCAATTGAGTGATAACAGGAGCTTGTAAGTTCTTAACTCTAACCCAGGTGTGAGCAATGCAATGTAGGAAGAGGTGGTGAGTGTTCCAACTTTTTTTTCAAGATTGTAGGCCTAAATCTGTTCCAATGGATACCCTATCCCAGACAAGAGTCCACAACTGGCTACCCTATCCAAGACCCAGAACCGTGCGAAAGTGGGAGTTTTAACCTGCAGGTATTTGATGCTCTATTATGTGAGATGTAAAACAGGGGAGATATTTTAAAGGGCCCTGTGGCTTGAAAAATCCGGTTTAAACAGGTTCATGATAAATTTAATAGTCTCTAAATGTAAATGAGTGAAAAAAAACACCTGTAAGGCTGTAAACCATTCCAAGATGAGTGTTTTTTGCTTTAAAATAGCAAATTTCTACTAAAAATCAATCCAAAAAGAGCGAATTTTCACTCGTTTGAGCAGATAAACGAACCACTCACCTTTTTAACTCTTGTTGTTCACTGTTTTATATTTAGAGAGCAGGGCAGCTATTTCTAAAACTAACAATATATGAATATTATACTTTTATGTAAAATATAATTCAAAATAACAAAAACGACACCCAGGATTTCCCAAATGCTCTACAAAACGACGGCACCAATTTCAATTGAATTTATTGGGGAATCGAAGTGTGCCGGTTAATTGTTTCAGAAATAGTTCACGCAAAATTTCCATGATTTCGCAGCTAAATAGAAGAACTTGGCAGAACCGAACCTCCGGCAGTGGGATGATTTTTATATTTCATAGGGTGTCCCAGAAAACCTGCAACTTATTTTGGCAGAGCTCTAATTCCACTTTTAAATGCAGTGATTTTGTATAACAATGTTTTTCCATGCATTTGTTCCACTTCATCATAAAGCAAGTGATCGTGCAAACCAGGCGACACTTGTGGTTCGAGACACCACCTTGTTCTTAATTCGGGCATTACCTATGAGTAAGTCTGCACAAAATGTAAATATCGCCAATCCTAATAAAATAATGGAGTAATACTCAAGTTCCCTTCTTGTTCTAACTTGCCCTCCCATCTAAAACTGCCCCCTCACTCATCTCAAAACAAATTGAAAACATCACTTCCTACAGTGCTGTCTCCATTCTATCTCCCTGGGGCCAGCGTGGCGGATTTTAAGAGTCAGCAGCTGCTGACAGGGCCCCCTAAAATATGCTCTCAGGGCCCCCTCGGACTACAAACTTTTCTACTAACGTGCGATAATTGCATTGCTTTCATGCTCGAATAACCGGGTCGTGAGTGAGGAGAACCGCTAGAAAAAATTTCCCTTCCAATGTTTTGATATCATTCGACCATAAAAAATCCTCTTTAACAACCCATTAAAAAGCCCCTGAAATCCCCTTTGGGGAATTTTTTTTATGAGTGTTTTAAAAGTCGAACTCTTCTTTTTTGTGGAGTAAGCTTTTCAAGCGAAATTCTTTTGACTATTCGGCTGCGGAATCGCACTTTGCGATCGCAATAGCTTGCGCGTCATTACTTGCCGCGTTTTACTAACATAAATTGAATGCGCGTAGATTGCCTCGCGTGCCTTCACAGGCTCAATGTTGATATTTGTCCTCCATTAACTAATGATGGATTACCAAATTTAAAGAAATTTTAGATTTTTTTTAGAAATGGTGTGCAATTGTGACTTGAATCAAGACGAAAAGATGTTTTCTGCAAAGTGGATGCTGAGGTTCAGAAAACCGTTTTGTGCTTTAATTACGAATATTTAAAAATGAATCATCTAAGCAGTATTTATTTCAACTAGACTTTCCGTGATAGAATCACTCTACTAACATTTAGATGTGGAAGTCATAAGCTCTCGGAAATGTGTCTGGATATGGCATATATTTATAACCACCAATTTATCCACGGATGGTTCTTGTAATTTAGGGATTTGGGTACGAATTCTTATACTCTTATTTTCCTTTTTGGCAGATGATCGTTACAAAATACAAAGATGAAAATCATTACTCAACCAATATTCAGAGAGTATATAAACCACTATTTAATTCAAAAACACTTTTGTTTTAATCAATCTTGCTAAATTTATCACAGCAATTTTTGGAAATTTTAATAAAAAAAGAAAAATTAAAATTTTTTATTTTTTTTTTTATTCTGTTCAATGTGTTTTCAAGTCATCTAATTGATATTTATAATTTGTATTTTAATTTAGGTCATTTTGGCTGTTAACATGTTTTTGCACCATCTGGCATTCATAGATTTTCATATATTTTAATAGTTTTGTCTCTTATACCCCGGAACGGGTCGGAAGAGAATGAGATTAAAATTCATCATTTGATAGACGCTTGAACTTGAACTTGAGTCTGGTGCAGAAGAGCGGAAGCTGACACATATCATCGTGGCAGGCTTCCCCCTTCACATCCCAACCAAATCTGATCTCAGGGTCCTGATGAAGTTTTGACGGCACCCACCAAGGAATGGCTGATTCACAGAGTCTTGAGATACGCTGCTTTTGTTCAAAGTTCGATAAACAAGTCACGTCTTAAACAAATATTTAGTTGACCGTATGGTGTTATTATAATTAATAAATAACTGGAACGAGTACAGGCTTCAACTACGTTTGGTATCGGTTTTGCTCATGGACTTTTCTTGATAAAAATAGATTACTGGCATTCTGGAAATATGGATGGAAGGATATGTTGAGGATGAAGCCTGGGGCTTTCAATGAGTGATAACAGGAGCTTGGAAGGTTCTTAACTCTAACCCAGGTGTGAGCAAGCAATGTAGGAAAGGTGGTGATAGTTCCAACCTTTTTTTTCAATTTGTAGGCTAAATCTGTTCCAATTGATACCCTATCCCGACAAGAGTCCACAACTGGCACCCTATCCAAGACCAGAACCGGCGAAAGTGGGAAAAGTTTTAAAAACCCTGCAGGTATTTGATGCTCTATTTGTGAATGTAAAACAGGGGAGAAATATTTTAAAGGGCCCTGTGGCTTGAAATCCGGTTTAAGAAAACAGGTGTCAGATAAATTTAAAGAGTCTCTATAAAGTAATGATTGAAAAAAAAACACCTGTAAGTCTGTACATTCCAAATGAAGTGTTTTTTTGCTTTAAAATGCAAATTTCTAACTAAAATCAATCCACAAAGAGCGAATTTTCACTCGTTTTGAGCAGATAAACGACCACTCCCCTTTTTATAACTCTTGTTGTTCCCTGTGTTATATTTAGAGAGCAGGGCAGCTATTTCTAAAACTAACAATATATGAATATGATACTTTTATGTTAAAATATAATTCAAAAATAACAAAAACCGGACACCCAGGATTTCCCAATGCTCTACAAACGACTGCACCAATTTCAATTGAATTTATTGGGGAATCGAAGTGTGCCGGTAATTGTTTTCATAAATATTTTTCACGCAAATTTCCAATGATTTTCGCATCTAAATAGAAGAACTTGGCAGAACCGAACCTCCGTGCATGGTATTGATTTTTATATTTCATATGGTGTCCCAGAAAACCTGCAACTTATTTGGCATGGCTCTAATTCACTTTTTAAATGCAGTGATTTTTATAACTTTTTAAATCAGTAGTTTCCTTTTCCTTGTGAAAATGTAATTACGATTTCAAACTACACGCGGTCAAAGGAAGTTCTGGAATGTTTGCTTATAATGACATATGCCGAATTTCGCAATTTCGAATTTCAAAAAAAAAAAAGGGTTTCGCTATTCCGAATATTGAAAGAGGGTCACTACTCTGAAAACCAAATGCCGTGTTCGCTATTCGAATGTCAGAAAGAGGTTCGCAGACTGCCGAATTTGTGTTTTTCACATTGGAACAATACACATGCTTAATTATATGGATACTTTTTATAATATTACCACTAGCACTGATTGTACGGCACGCTTTTTAATAGGTGGGGTTTGAGTTGGCCCAAAAATTTTAAAAAGGGTGGGGGGTAAATTTTTGCCATAAAATGGTGGGTTTTCGAAACGCGTGGGGGAAAAATATAAAGGGTGGGGGTTAAACAATAAATTGCAACAAACTATACATGAAGTGAATTTTGATAATTCCATTAAAAAATGTTAAAACGATGTTAATAAAATACGGAATAATGTGCTGACTTTTTGCCACATCGACCCTGACACCCTTCCAATATGTTGATTTCCCCATACATTCAGGATTTCAGCCCCCAGCGCATAGTTGCATTGTTGTGGAGTCAATGTAATCTGATTTCGCACTGCCCTGCCGACCGGTCGAAAATTTACTGAACCATGGCTAATTTAAAACGGCTCGTGGACGAAGGTTTACATTTAACTAGGCTAGGCCAAGAATTTTTAGCCGATTTCCACCCATTGCCATCGGCAATCGAGGGGAAATGACAAAATTCTGTCGGTCGCGGTTGGTGAAATTTGGCAAACACACACACACTCATGCATTCCCACAACCATGACAACTGGCGTGAATTGGATATTCTTACAAAGTCTGTTTCCGACATCGTTTTACTCCCGACTTTTATTTTTATATTTAAACCATTTACTGCTTTATGCTCTGTCTTAAGTGTTACCAAATTACCTTAAGTGTGTCAGAGGGATAACTCTAGGGTGATGAACTTGTTACCATGTTTATTTTTTTTCTGTTTTGCCCTTTTTTTGTATTGCTCCATCATGGCTAGTAATCACTGTATTTCACTGTTAATTCGGGCGATAGGTGGCTGGGTTTCCAAAGTTATGAGCTTTTCAGTTGACTTTTACGTCGATTTCATATTTTCTTTTTTTTATCGCTGAGATTTAGTTCCTACTGAACGGTTCCCAAAAGGGGGCTGTCAGACGCCAGAGCTCTGGCAATTTTTTTTTCAGGAAAGCTTCATTTTAAATAGCTCTATCTCGTGCAATGCCGTCAAAGTTGAAGGTTGGCTTCGTTTGTGTTATTGCTTTAAAGTTGACTTTTACGTCAACATTTTGGGTATCCGCAACTGAATTGTTGTACATTTTTCCTGTAAATACTGTCACGGTCACTATCACTATAACACAATTTTATTTTATATTGACAATGGACATGTATGACCACTAATTATTGGATATTTTTATCATGGCATGATGCAATACAAGATTAATTCACCGTGAGATTTGTTGGCCAAATTGCCACCAATGTTTCACAAAAAGGGTGTGGGTTTTGATTTTTTAAATAAAAGTGTGGCCTTGTCTAAAAAGGGTGGGGGACAAATAAAAGGGGGGGGTTTGGACCCCCTTACCATACAGTGACTCGGCCTATTTATTATCACTTTAAAAAAAAATTAAAAAACAAATCGTCACAATCAGACACCATACCAAGTGTTACTGTTTTTGGGGGTGATGACACCAATCAAATTGTTTGACAACTCTAACCCTATAAACCGATACCCTAAAACACAAAACTCTAACACTAAACCCCCAATAAACCATAACTAAACTAATTCTTATCATAATGTCTATGGAAAAACAAAATAATAACGCGCAGAATAATGAACCTCTTCCTGAAATTCGGACACGAGAACACGGTATTTGGTTTTCGGAATCGCGATAACCTTTATAGCTTATTTGGAAAACCAAAACTTAAGTTTTCCCTTTCTCATTTTTGGTGGATGGCACCACCAAATTGTTTGGCAATCTTAACCCTAACCAAACACTAAATCCTTAAAACTAGGCTTGATCTTACCATAAATTTCTGCTTCAAATCATTGTTTCTTTAACCGAGTGCATCAATGCATGCAGTTAACGCATCAATTGGGATGGTTAGGGAATGTGTAGTTGTGGGGTCAAAGGTCATGTAGGGTCATTACGGGTCAATTGACATATAGCCCACAGTGTCTGTTGGCCCGTGGTTATCTTGAATCAAGTTTGGTGGCTTTACAACTTAACTTGGAAGAATGTTTAAGAATCGTTGGGGTCAAGGTCAAGTAGGGTCATTGGCAGTCAAAAGGGCATATGGGCCATAGAGGTCAGTCGGTACATACCATAATAGTTCTGGACCGGTGGTTTCTTTAATATATTTTACAGGGCATCCTCCTCGGATTGGCTCTCACCACCTGTTTTTTGCGATCACCTGGCTTGAATGAATGCACCCTCAGGGTTTGCGGTTCCTTTGGACCTTGATGACGCCCCTGATATCCTTGCCATGAACCTTTAAAATTTTCATCAGCAACATCGACCCGCCACCAAGTCCTCGCATGAATATACCACAGTGTCCCATTGGGCTCCGTGACTTTGATTGACCCCTGATGTCCTTTGATCCCTACCATACCAGACGCGGTCTTCAGAAGGTCAGGGGCACCCACCCACCAAGATGCAGGAAGGTGCAATCCTCGGTCTCAAAATAAACATATGCTCGACAGACACAGAGACCGACAGACCACTGGTATAAATATATGGATGTGCAAAGTTTTGAACGTGGGGCAAAGGTCATTTGGTCCATTAGAGGTCAAACTGTAACTACTATTGAGTCCTACAAGTCCTTTGAGCAATGTTTGGTGGTCACTGGAATTTTTTTTTATATTTGCAGAAATTGTATATCTAGTGTGGAGCCCCCGCGCTGCGGTTGGGTCTTCGCTAGCTGAGTATAACCCGTTAGATGAGTATACTGGAATGTTTTTCAGAAGGGAACACAAATTACTCGTATTCATCCTAATTAACACCCTGGGTGCTTCATATCCATACGTCACAGCATGGTTCTTAAAAAACAGCCAAGTTTACCACCCAATACTGACCCCTACCATGACTTCCGACTCCAAAATGACCCCCTGAAAATTTGACCCCACAAAGTGGTACGGCAAAGCTCTACCACCATATCAAAACTCATATCCATAAGTCAAAGCACGGTCCAAGTTTATCCACCACCCATAACGACCCCTGGATGACCTCTGACCCCCAAATGACCCCTCGAAAACATGCACCACAAAACTTGTATGGCGAAACTCTACACCATACCAACTCATGATCCATACGTCAAAGCACATCCACGTTACCCGAGAACGAACCCCTGGATGACCTTCGACCCCAAATGACCGCCTCTCGCAAACATGCCACAAAACTTGTAAGGCAAAACTCTACATACTACCCACCATATACCAAACTCATATCCTCAGGTCCCAGAGCACGGCTAAGTTACCCAAAAACACCCTGAATGACCTTGCAGAGCTGCAACATTGAGATTTTGGAATCAGGGAGATTTGATCTTGGAATGGGATTTGATTAAATCCGGGGAGATTTAAAGTTAAAAAAATAGCGGCATTTCACATTCAGGGTAATACCTCCTCAGAGGCAGGGGGGGTCGGCCAAGATAAGAGCGTTTTTTTTGCCGTTCCCATAGTTTTAGCACGTAATCACGAAACTTTACAATATTTCTAAAGTCGAAAATTGTTTTTTATTATCAATGTTTTCCACTCACATCCGTTGGAGTTGAAGAATCAACTCCAGTTAAGTATTTTTTTTTTTTTGTATGAATTACGGTACAAACGGGATCCATTTTGAACGAAGCTTGTTTGACCTCATTTTCAATCGTAGGGTCACCGCTATTTATAACTGCGGACCATGTACCAGGACCCGGTAACCGGTAGCCAATGCACCACCGTGGAATGATTCGTTGACCTGCATGTAGCAATCCTCTCATGGCCGGTCGTAAAAAAAAAATAAAAACCCAAATTTCTGTATGAATCATCTTTTGCAGCACAATTATGCACCACCGACTAAAGAAGGCAATTTAGATCCGTACGGGAATCACTCGCCACTCACTGATCTATTTATAACGGTACAAGTGACTTTCAAATTCCGGTCACTGTTCAGGGCTTGTCCAATGACTCCGTTCGGCGTTTTGCTCTATAAATGAGCTTGGCCGCCACCGCCTGTCAATAGGGATACAGCCCATGGCAATATTGTTTAAAGATCAATTGAAAGCTTTTCCACATTTAAGGAACTGTCAGTAGGAACTTAGTCCATTTGGATTTTTTTAAAAGATGACATGAAAGGGTTGAAGTAAAAGTCAACTTTAAGGTTCGTAACTTTAAGAATGAAGCACACAGATTTTTATTAAACTGCATCATGAGATAGACTCTTTAAAATACAGCTGTCCCAAAAAATTGACAGGCTCCGCCGTTATGACAGCCCCCATTTAAGGAACTGTCAGTAGGAACCTAAGTACCTATGGAGATTTAAAAAAAATATTGAAATGAAATCAAAAAGCAACTTTAAGGCTCCTAACTTGGAAACGGAGCCATCTACAAACCTATGAACTGCAACATGGATATGACTTTAAAAGAAAGCTTTCCCGAAAAAAATTGACAGGGCTTCCGCCGTCTGACAGACCCCGTTAGGGACTGTCAGTGGAACAAAGTCCACAACCAGGCCCTAAAATAATTATAACCTAACACTTTTGCAGCTAATAGCAATAATGGAGCAATCTTCAAAAAAGGCAAACAGCAATCAAAATCACCACAGGTTCATTATCTTGTAGGCATATCCCTTTGCACCACTGGAGTTAATTTGTTAACAACTTTAAGACACAGCATAGCCTAAGCAGTTTAAAGGGTTAAATATAAAAATATTGCTGTGCTGGTCCACCCGAAAGTCGGGAGAAAAACTATGTCAGAAACCAAGACTATATTATTTCTTTTTGCCTAAGAATGTGTTACTTATTTTCTTACTGTTATCATTTTATTTTTATCTCAACACCACCATCCTTTTCCATGACCCCTGACTGACCTTTTAACCCCAAATGACCCCAATCGAAAATGTGACTCATAAAACTCCATCACAATCATGTTCCTTAGACCCCATTCATTGGTGTTACTTAAGGAAATGTTGCAACTCTGGCTTAGCCATTAACACTGTTTCATTCAACAAGTTAATCCGCACTGGTTTTTCCCCAGCTAAGCTCCGGAAGCTGCTGTGGACACCCATTCTCAAAAAGCCCTTCCCTAGACAAAGGGTGCTCAAAAACTATCGCCCTGTGTCAAAAATTAGCTGCGTGTCTAAGGGAGGTTCCTGGAGAAAAATAGTGAGTGCCCAGATAAAGGATCATCTTGTCTCAAATGACTTAAATGAGCAAAGTTTCAAGTCAGCTTACCAAAAGAACGACAACAGAGCACTGAAACAGCACTACTGCGTGTCTAAACCGGTATCCTCAATGCAATTCACAAACAGTAGGCAGTTTGCTATTGTGGTCTGTTAGATCTTTCTGCAGCTTTGGATACTGTTTGAATCATGCCATTCTTTTGGATAGGGTACGTGATACTTTCAAAATTCAAGGTACTGCCACACAGTGGATGCGGTTCCTTACCTGCGAACCGCTCCTTCGGTTTCGTGTTCGCATTGGGGATGCAATTTCAAACACGCAGTCCTCCCTTTCCGTCTTCCTCAGGGTTCTGTGGGTCGGGCCTCTCTTTTTTTCATATGGTACCCTACGTAATCGCATCACTCATCCGGAAGCACAATAGTGCTTACCACATGTATGCTGAGCTGTATCACTCTATTTTGCATTTTGATCCTACTATGATGGTGATGCCAAACATGCTGCCAAAATACTCTCTTTCTATTGATGCAATCAGTGAGTGGATGCGCTGTTAAGCAAACTCAAATTGAATGAATGAAAAGACAGAATTTTTTTTCATCGCATGTTCATCCTATTACAACAAACCCAATCGCTCAGAAGAATATACCATCAGGGTCGGGACAGTGATGTTCCCCCATTCCCTCGGCAATTAGAAACCTTGGTGCCGTGTTTGATCAACAATGTCTATGACTGAACTTGTAAAGGTCATCATTAGTCTGTTAACTTTCACCTTCGACATATTTACCCGGCTCCCGCCGCTTTAATTATCACATTTGGAGTTGTCATCATCTCGTCCTTCACTGATTTTATATCTCGCATGACTATGCCAATTCACTTTTTTATGGAATGTCGGCCAGAATCGGAGTAAACTTCAGATTTTGCAGAATAGAGCAGCCAGCCTGGTGTTCAGATCTGATATAAGGACACCAGCCACACCACTCATTAAAGAGCTCCATTGGCAACCAATTAGTGAGCGCGTTTTCCCTTTAGCTTTATGCTTCTTACTTACAGGGCATTTCCGGACATTGCCATCTACTTGTCCTCATACCCTCTCTTCTTGTATCGTCCTGGCAGGCCAGGATTGCTTTCTGACCGATGACAAGATTCTCCTCATTTTTTTCCCGCACCGAAAGTCATTGGGTTGACAGGGCTTTCCAGAATGCGGCCCCTAGCGCCCCTATGGAACCCGCTTTTCCTATCTCTGTTCGCCACTGTCAAGTCCAATTGGTTACTTTTAAGAAAGCTCTAAATTTCATCTATTTTCCTAACAGTTGATTGTGTGCTTAAATGTGTTTTTTTTTTTTTTTTGTCAGTGGCCTCACATGATATTAATTATGCAGCGCTCTGTTTTTTTTTTTTTTTTTTAATTTTATGTTTTGATGTTATACTCTCTCATAGTAATACACAGGTCTTGTAAAAGATGAACCATATTTTAGGCTAAAAGTCTTACTCTCTATTTGTAAAGCGCTTTTGACCTTGTTTTTGAGAAGGCGCTATATATCAAATGCCGTTTGTAATTATTGTCCGGGCCAAACTCTACCACCATAACAAAATACCACACACTTCATAAACTCATATTCCATACTATCAAAGACAAGATGCCACGTCCAAGTTACCCTCCCCACTACCCACTTCTATTACCGTTTACCACCACCCAATTTCCCCCTCGGTCCACTCTTTACGCTCCCCGAACGGGACCTCTTAACTATCTAGATCTCTCATCCCACACCCGACAGGATCGAAGGCACCCCCCGCGACCCCTCATATGCGTATGTAAAAGGACGGTGAAAACACATAGCCGGACAAGCCCACAAAGTTGATTTTCTTTTAGTAATATAGATTTTGACCAAATGGGGTCAAAGGTCACATGGGGCCATTAGAGGTCATATGGCACATGGGTCAATCAAGGTCATTTCTGCGCATATCATTAGAGTCCCTGGAAGTTTTCCTTTTAGTTTGTCATAGCATTTTGTTTCATAAGTGTTTTATTATGTAGATCGACAAAATGGGGTCAAAGGCCATATAAAGGGTCATAAGGCCAACTCTATATATACTAACTGATACTTGTGGTCAGTGGTTATTTTGACTACGTGTGAAGGTAATCAGCAGATGTACACTTAACAGTTTACATCACACTCCAGGTTACCACGGCTTGCCTTATACATGATCTGTCATCAGCAAGCTAGAATAACAATCAGTATATGCAATCCTTTTCAGCAATACATTGACCGCTTGGTTGCACACGTAATAAAAGGATACTCAGAGGGGGTCATGACATACGGGTAGCAGAGAAAATTGTCGGTTTTTACGGTTTTTTTTTTAAATTCCCTCTCTCTATTAATTTTCGTATGTTTTAGGCCACTATTGAGGGAATATCCTCTATATCCAAATTAGAGGGATTTTTGACAATTTCGCTGAATCTTGTTGAAACAATTTTTAGGATATTCCTAGTCAAATGGAATGAATTTCTGGCAGCTGTGTTCCAAAGATTTCCCCTAACTTAAGTATTGATTGCTTACCCCCCGCCACTTATTTGCAACTTCCGCTTTTCACCGAAGCGGGATATTAAAAGGTAAAGGTCGAATGTTAGGCCAATTATTTAGTGGAGCAAAAAAACCGTCGACACAAATATCTAAAAACCAGTCAAAGTAAGAGCAAAAGCGTGTTTTCTCCCCCTTGCAATATATATAGTATCCCAGTGTAGGGGTTATTAAAAATATTCCGAAGTATGCCCACACCTCCTTGGTCCGCAAGTGAATACCCTCTTTTGTTTATCATCTTTATAGGATCGAATATTTATATCTTAGAAAACCTATATATTAAAGTGCCCCCTTCAACTTTCAAGGACCCCACTTCTAAATCCCAGAACTGGTTTTCAACAGTTTCACATCAATCCACTTGTTGTTTATCACATTTATTGGATCGAATATTTATATCTAGAAAACCTATATATTAAAGGCTTCAACTTGTCAAAGGAACTCACTTATAAATTCCAGACTGTTTCAACAGTTCAGTTTCAAGGTGCCTTTAAAACGGTCAACGTCGTGTTAATCGTTTAGAGGACAGCCACGCTGGGCCTATTGGGTAGACATTGTCTCAGCCAGCATGTTCCATTTTATCGAAACCATCCACCCCGAACTTAACAATGACAACAGCTAATTCTTTCTGTTCTCAGCGTACAACCAAATTGTTTTCTCAAGGACCTCCAAAAATATAAACCCAAATATATAAACTAAAAAATTCTAAACTTTGCTGTCGAAACCAACAACAACAACCAACTTTTCACCATCCTATACCATAAACAAACTAGGCATAGTCAGTTATAAATGAACCATAATGGGAAACAAGGCTTGCCTTCTGCAAAGGACGATTCCCCCAGCCGATTACCAAATTTGCTAAGGTTACGGCTTACTATTTGTGAAAGTTTTGCCTTTAACTAAAGTAGGCAAATTATACCTTTTTGCTGAAATCGTTGAGAGTTGGTTGCAAAATACCCCGAGTTAATAACATAACTCAAGTAAAACAACGTCTTTTGTGTTTCTCTATATACTTTTAGTTCGGGCGAAAAACTTCATGATTCATCCAGGAAAATTTGTTTACACTAAATCGACGCAAGTCAATGAACTGGACTCGCACTTGTGTTTGATCTCGGTCCCCCCTGGTAAAAGCCCTTGGTAGAATATGGTAAGTTGTTAACACGATCACCATTTCATTTTTCACTCGGTTCTCCCCCAAGAACCCCACTATAACCTTTTAATATTTTCAACAGAAACCGTAACCCCAATGCTTCAGTAAAGAAAGACGTACAAAAGCATTGCATCAGATGATGTCCCCAAACTTGACAAGAAAAGAATTAGCAGAAAGTCCAACCCAACTCAAACTGCCTCCCGTCACGTTCCAAAAAATAAACCTACTAACGCGAAACGCCCACTACTTGTTCCAGACCATTTGCCCCGAATTTTGGGGACAACGGACATAAACGGCCGACTAATTTCGCAAAATAAGAAGCCAGACATATTAAAACACGCCGCTCTCGATGACATTAATCCATCAATTCATGAATGGATGGATTAAAAATCGGCATAGCGATTTGTCTTTTTTCTAAAATATGGAATCAAAGAGCACACTCTGTTTTCTGAATGATCTAACTCTTGCGCTTATGTTCAGAATTTAAATGTTTACTACCTTGTTAAATATTCTGAATAAACGAACCTTTTTCGAAATTTGCCATGCGAACCCGTTGTAAAACTTCGGAAATAGCGCCCTTATTTTACGATTCGGAAAAGTGACTACTAAAAACGTGTGCTCGGAAAACGAACCTTGGGACTAATAACGATCCCGTCACTATAAGTTGCACAGGTTTTTCTAGCACCCCTTTCTGCATGATATTCGCTAGAACCCGGGGATGAATTTAGCAATGTTTATTCTCGGAATATACCCAATATCTGCAATTTACCGGAGGCATGGGTGGTTTCTGCTCTCCTCTCTATCGGAGCTAAGAGAACACAGGGCTGTGCCAAAAGTGAAAAACAAACAACAAGTTCTGGTCCTAAGAAACTTATTATTGTATAGCGGTTTACTGTAAACCTAAAACACTTATGCCTAAAGAACGCTTCAACTCTTCAGGTTCTTTGTAGAACAAAAAGAATAAAATTTCTTATAAACCTAGTTCTATGCATACCGGGACAAAAAGGGTTCACCTTTCTTTATAAGAATTTAGAACTTTAATATTGAAAAACAAATGATCTTTCAAGTGCCTTCAACTTTCAAGGACCATTATAAAATTCCAGAAGAATGGTTTTCAACAAGTTCAAGGTGCCTTAACTTAAAACGGTCACCGTCGTGTTACATCGTTAGACGAACAGCCACGCTGGGCATATGGTATACAATGTCGCAGCCAAGTCCATTGTATCGAAGACAGCCAACAAGAACTTAAAAATGAAAACCAGATAAGTTTCTTCAGCGTACACCAAATTGTTTCTCAAAGACCTCCAAAAAAAATAACCAATATATATAAACTAAAAATTCTAACTTTTGCCGTCACGAAACCAACACCAACAAACCCCAACTTTTCACCCATCCAATACCATAAACACTATGCATAGTCCAGTATAAATGCCATACTGGGAAAAAAAGATTGCCTCTCTGCAAGGGACGATACCCCGATACCATATTTGCTAAGGTTACGGCTTAATATTTTGAAGTTTTGCTTTACTAAAGTAGGCAAATTATACTTGTGCTGAAAATTCTTTGAGACTTGGGTGCAAAATACCCCGAGTTAATAACATAACTGAAGTAAAACCAACTTCTTGTGTGTTCTCTAGATGAATAGTCGGGCGACATTCTCCAGGAAATTGTTTACCAAATCTACTCAAGTCAAATAAACTCGCACTTGTGTTTGATCTCAGTCCCTGGTAAGCCCCTTGTTCGTTAGGTATGGTTAATAATTTGGTAACACGATCACCATTCATTTGCCAAAGAACCCCACTAGAACCGGTTAATAGTGTGCAACCACATAAAACAATAGCATCAGTAGAAAGACGGACAAGCATGGCATCAGATGATGTCCAAAATGACAAAAAGATAGAAAAGTCCCAAACTGCCTCCCGTCACGTTCCAAAAAATAAAACCACGGCGAAACGCCCACTACTTCCGGAACCATTGCCGAATTTTGGGGAAGGCTCCTCTTGAAAAGACATAAAACGCGATAGTTTCGCAAATAAGAGCACGGACATATTAAAACACGCGCTCTCGAGACAATAATCCATCATCATGAATGATGGATTTAAAAATCGGAATAGCGATTTTTTTTTCTAAACAGGGAGAATATAAGAGCACAAATCTGTTTTCTGAATAGCTAACTCTTTCGCTTATTTAATTCAGAATTTAAATGAACCTTTTTAAATATTCGGAAATAACGAACCTTTTCGAAATTTGGACATGCGAAACCCGTTGTGTAACATTCGGAGATAGCGAACTTATTGTAGATTCGAAAGTGATACTCAAACCGTGTTTTTGTCTCGGAAAAAAAACGAACCGTTGGACTAACGATCCCCGTCAATATAAGTTGCAGGTTTCTAGCACCCCTCTGCATGATATGCGCTAGAACCAGGAGGATGATTTAGCATGTTTAGTATAGGAAGAGACCCAAGATCTGAAATTACCGGAGCAGGGGGGGTTTGCTCTCCTCTCTATCGGAGCTAAGAGAACAACAGGGCTGTGCAAAAAAGTAAAAACAAACAATCAAGTTCTGTAGCTAAGAAACTTATTCTTTGTAGAACTGTTACTGTAAACCTAAAACACTTAGGCCTAAAGAACGCTTCAAACTCTTCAAGGTTCTTTGTAGAACAAAAAGAATAAATTCTTTATAGAAACCTAGTTCTATGCATACGGACAAAAAGGGTTCACCTTTCTTTATATAGAATTTAGGACTTTAACTATTTGAACAAATGAATCTTTAAAAAGTCTCAAAATCAAGAAAGTGATCCAAGCTAGAACAAAACAAAAACTAAATATAATCATGATATTAAATAGGCCTACAAAAAAATGGAAACAAATCACATCTCAAATTAACATTGCTTTTCGACTTATATTTCAATGCTCCTCATATGTTGAAAACTGCGCGTGACGCTTTTGCAATATCCATACCTTTCGCGCAAAGCCATGCGCGCGAAATTGAGGAAAATAAATTAACACACACTTTGCCAACGCAAGCGCATTGTCCACGCGTGCATCCCGAATATCGGCAAGCGAAAATTCCCATTTAATCCCCACTTTTTAAATGCTTATAATATTTTTTCCCCAAAGTGGATTTTTGATATGTTATAAAACACACTCTCCTGCATACATTGATGCAAAAATATTGGACAGAAATATTATTTCCGGGTTTGGGTGTTTTGGGGGACCTCACGACCCGTCTAAAAGGGGCCCCACCTTAAGCTGCTGACAGGGCCCTTTTCCTTAAATCCGCCGACTGGGGGCCAGTTGTATTCAAAGGTGGATATGATGCGTGAACATGGACTTCCGAAATGCACCTTAAACAAGTATTTCCACCGACTAAAAAACATACCCTAAACAAGCATTTTTGTTTGTTTTTGCTACCTTAAACAAGTAATCAATGCATTGTATTGATAATATACCCTTATTAACTGGCTTTGCTCATGTTGCTTTACTTCCAAATTACAATATTTTTTATGATTGTGATCTCACGTACATCACAATATCAGGGTTACGAAAAAACATACCCTTTTTTCCATATTTTGCTGTTTTTGACACCCTAATTAATGTACGCGCGTACATCGCCTGTTTGAAAAAAGATACCCTTTTTACGCGTTTTCCTATTCATGCATCATATCCACCTTTGAATACAGGTGCACCCCCTCCCCCCGGGATTTCTATAGTCATCTCCTATTCTTTATACAGTCATTTCCATGCGGCAAACTTATCGGTTGATGTACTAACACACTGGATCACAAAATTTGTTGAGAATATAACCCACGACATAATCTACATATCTACTGATAGAATTGTGTTTCCCTTACCGCAACTTTGATGTTCTGTCCACAAGTAGCAACATAGAGACCGAGTCTGTAGTCGTACAGGTTCACTGATCGAGCGGTCCTGAAGATCCTGATGAGTGGACGAGATGCAAGCTGTTCAGGGACGACTTCAGACTAGAAAAAAATGACCATAACATACTCAGAGAAGCGGAAATGTTACTTGCAAATTGATACAAATGAGTATTGTGATTTGGCTTCCTGAACCCCATGGGCAGTACTAGGGCCATATGCAGGATTTATTTTGGGGGTTGGACTTCGAAAGAGTTGACCTTTTTTTTCGAAAAAGTGGACCTTTTTTCGAAAAAGTGGACCTTTTTTCGAAAAAGTGGACCTTTTTTCGAAAAAGTGGACTTTTTAAAAAAAAAAGTGGACCTTTTTGGTAAAAGTGTACCTAACCCCCTAAAATGATCCTTTTTGGGACTTTTTACCACCAAAAAGTGGACTTTTTGTCAAAATTTCTCTTAATTTTTGACCTTTTTATCCAAAATTCATCAAAAAGTGGACCTTTTGCCCCTTTTGTGGAATTTGGGGAAGTGAGAGAGCACCCCTACATATGGGCCTGGGCAGTACCTGCCTATCTTTTGGCTTCTAAGCACTACTTTGATTGGCTACTTGAAAGGAAATAACATGTAATAAGCAAATCAGAGATACTGTAAGAATGGTGGTATGGTTTACACAGAGATATAAAAGCACTATTTTGATTGGTTACTCAGAGGGCTATTTCATGTTGTGTCCATTAATAAGCCAATTAGATGGACTGTATCATAGGTGGTAGTGCCCAGGGGGTTTTGATCGTCTTCACAGCTGTTTGAAAGTAATTTATTATGACAAACCCAGAATAAAACGAAAAATATCAACAGCGACACACTTTTGTCAACTGATTTGGATTATTTATTCCACTAACCTACATCCTGTGTAAATTTTACAAAATTTCATAGTGGGCAAATAAGATTTTTATTTAAAATCTATGTCTTTCTATGGAGAATGAACATTATAGAGGGTGCTATAACATACAAATCATGACCTTTGTAGGCCTTTATGGCAAGATTCCCGCAATGGATTTTTCTGATTTTTGCAGAGGTAATAGCTCTTGCAAGTACCTACTCATGTCAGTTGTCAAAATTGTGTTGCCACTGGTTTGAATTGTTCTAAAAATAAAAGAGACAATTTGCACGAGCATTGTTATTGAAACCACAGTATGAAGAGTGCTCCTTAATTCAAAGAACGCCCTTTAATCGGTCGATGCGGTATTTGACCCCAATATGCGTATACTGCATATGAACACTGAGGTCAGTGGTTCTTCTGACCGAGTTTGGCTTCCTTTGGATAGGAGAGACCCAAATTACAAAAAACTAAAACTTTAGCCTAAATGACAGAATGCCCCTTTAATCCACCCACATGACCTTTCACCCCAATCTGCATACACTTCATATGGTCTGTGGATTAGTGCTTGTACTGACCATGTTTGGTGAATTTTGCATTTGATTTATTGCAGAAAAACAAATTTATAGATTTTCAAAGAATACAGCTTTAATTGGTCCACATAACCTTTGATCCCAATCTGTGTACACCTCATATGGGCCTTGGGTCAGTGCTCATACCGACCATGTTTGGTGAGCACCGCATTTGATTTGTGGCAGAAAAAACAGATTGATGGATTGTCAAAGAATGCCCCTTTAATCAGCCCACATGACCTCTCAAATTTTTATGCCATTTTGAAAAAAAGAATTGTATTTTAAGAGGAATCACATTTGATTTTATTTCATCACATACTTACTCCGTCACTAAGCATCAGCTGGTCTTCAATACCAAGTTGACGCATGATCTCAGTTTGATCAAGTCCTTCAATGCGCATCTTCATTAGTTCGTCTACCATCTTCCAGCCTCCCCTCTCATTCTGACTCATCTTGACCTCCTCAGAGCTGGTGGAATGCAAGCTGTAAGATAAAAGGTTTTATAATATACCATAAGCACTCAGGCACTTTACCTCACTTGCCTCATCGACCCAAGCGATATTCGGGTTGCTGTTATGGGGAATATTACAATCTAAGTGCTGATAGGATTGTGCGCTTGGCCAGCTGCCGGCCTAGATGAAGCGAAATGATTGTGATGATTTCCTGACGGCAGCATAATAATAATAGGCAACAGCGCTGTGATCTTGATGAAATGGCGCTTTATAAAAGCCAATATATTATTATTATTATTATTATTATTATAAGCCCCCCCCCCAAAAAAGAAGATTTTACTTCAAAATAGGGGTGTGCCAGGAAGGGGCTAGAACTTGGGAGCAAATATCAAAATTGCAATAAAAATTATTTAAAGAGCATATTATTCACCAGATACCATTTAATGCACACTTTAGTTGTAGTAGATATTAAACATAAGTAAAAGTTCAATTTCCCATCACACTCTTCAAAGTAAGGTCATCTTAATTTAATAGTTAGTCTTAAAGCTCCCGCACGCATTAGTAAAATTGCCCGCTTTATGTATAAATTTCATTTTTTTCCTTTTTTTTAACCCACAAAAAAAATCCACACAGACATCGTCAGCTGAAAAATAGCCTAATTGACTGTGCATGAGTGTTAATTATTAAAAAAATGTTCCATGTGGCACAAAATGAAATGACAGCAACAAAACATCAATGCATGAACAATTACAAAAAAAGTAAAAAAAAAAAAAAGAACAAAAAAACGCATTCCGCATTAGGTTTTCAAACTTTGGGGAGCTTTAAGACAAACTATTAAATTAAGATGGCCTAATTACAGCAAACACGCCATCCCAGTGCATTGGGCCCTACTTTGATGGCTCTATAGAATAGTTCCAAGTTTTAAAATGTTAATTTGTTTGTGTAATTACTGCCACATTGTTTCCTGAATGCTAAAATTACCATCTGGGCTTATATCGAGTGTATGCTAGATTCTTTATTTTCTTAACAATTGGGGGTGGGCTTTATACCCAAAGGTGGGCTTATACCCGAGTGGTTATGGTAATATTTGCATTTTCACCAACTACAATCATGGAAAATATAGTTGGTACACTCAATGCAATATATTGGAACCAACCCCTTGTTCACAACTGAGATCGGAATTGGGGTCATTGTTTATTAGAAAGCAGATGCCTTTCCCTTTACCATATCCTTCCCCACCCCCATCAATCAATGTTGGGGGACGTTGCGAGGCTGCTGACAACATGACTTGGATCAACATTGACTTGGGGGAGAGGGGATCAATTCTTTCCCTAAATCGGACAAAGTGTTCCAACATTTTTTCCATGATTGTAAGTGAATGCCCTTCCCTTTGATATATAGAATTGCATTCCCATCTAGTTCAGCATATCAAATATCAAGTGTGTTTTCTCATTTGTCAAAATTTCAGTTCTTAACAGACATTCATAATTATTTTAGTATAAATGAAATAGGATTGGATAATAATCGTGCTATTTGACATTGCATGGTGCATAAGTTAATGAGCGTATGTATTGCACTTGATGTTGGATTCATTGGTTTATTTTATAGGCAGGTGTATGCATATTTTATTAGAAATATTACTGCAATGGATTTCATAACACATTCGGATTTTTAAATACAATATGGGCTGTCAAAATTAGGAATACATATTGGCTGGTATTCTGAAAGGGAGTCTAACTTTAGTCCTGGGTTTAAACCAGGGTTAGTCCTACATGAGTGGACCTTTTTCCTTCCAACATGCTCTGAAAATGTGCTGTAACTGATGAGAAAATTCCTTGTGATAGTCCGTTCAGGCCCATCCATGGAGAATTTTCTCACCCGTTACATTTAAAGGTGCTTGTTCCGATTTATGTGTATTGTGTTCTCTACCCAATATGAGAGCCTGGCACTTGCACATACACCCCATCAAGTATCGTGGGAAACAAACTTGCGGTTTTGATGGTAGACCCAATAATGCATGTTGCAAAGCCCTATTGCTAGTATTGATGGTTAACCACTAAACGGCGATTTTTTGTTTATATCTTGGGAATGCAATGGATTTGAGGGCTTAAATTTCAGGACAACAATGAGAAAAATACAGGCTTTCATCTGATATCAAAATCAATACTACTTCCGGGTAAATCAGGGGGTCCCAAAGACGATCGGAACACGCACCTTTAACTTTCACGGCATTTTGAAAGAAAAAAGGTCCACTCATGTAGGACTAACCCTGATTTAAACCCAGGTCTAATGTTAGTCTCCCTTGCAGAATACCAGCCATTGTGTCTAAGAGCGGCAAGACATTTTCAGATAAGCACTTAAAATTTTGTAATTACAGCTTTTCATTATGACAATCTTGTACCATGACAAAAAATTATCAGAAATAAGTACCGAACTGACCAATATTTATGCTGGAGGAATGTAAGAATTCACACTTTTGGAATAAAAAATTGTTTTTGCATTCCTTTCACCTCAAAATTCAGCATTTAAAATTTTGTATTTCCCCTTTTTTCCAGACAAATTTTTGGGTTCCATCTTTTTCACTGAAAAGAAATTTCAAGCCCACCCAAATTCACCCAATACCCTGCATTAATTGGTCCCTAAAAATTTGGCAAAGTACACAGAAACCAATTGAGTACCCACCTGATAGACAAGGACTCTGCGCTGTGCGAAGCTGAGGCACCATGGCTGGCACTGTGGCTGAAGTGGCGTGGGGTGGGTTGTCCTGCTGGTGGAGGAGTCCTATGACGTTCCTTGTGCATCAAGATACGGTAAACCTCAGATGAGGTGATGCCGTTGTCTTCAATGTCTGGCGTGATGACATCCATCAAAGTACGCCTCCTGTGGGTTTGTACATTGTTTAATTATGCTTTAAAGGTGCAACAAGAGATTTTGAGGCGCCCAAATATTGTTTCATAATAGTAATTTCATATAGATTAGACACTCAAAAGATCTCTTACCTTGTATTAGGCTACAGAAATGTCTTAAAAGAGAGAAAAAAGGTGATTTTGATTTGCTTATATTTCAATATAAAACATAGGCTGAATTTCGTATTTGCTCCTATACGAAATTAGAAATTTCACAAATTTTGTATCAAAGAAACATTTCTCAGCTTAATCCTTTCAGATGGGGATATTTTTGATGGAAAGCTTTACATCAGGGAAAAAATCAGTACTTTCTATTTTTTAAGGGACACCTGATATGGGAAATCTCTCGTTGTACCTTTAAGAAAGATTAAGCTTTAACTGTCCATTTTCACCGGCGTATCCAGACCTGGCTTTTTGAAGGGGGGCACGCTCCAAAAGCACTCCCCAAGATATGCCCCTGACTTTAAAGACTTCATCATCCTCATCATCATTATATGCAGGAGCAGAAAACCTTTGACAAGTGCAAACTTGTCTCCATTTGGTCATTGAGGCAACTTTGCTGTTGCTGGGTTGCCAACCATGCATCTTGTGCGTTGATAGCTCCACCGTTTTTACAACCAAAAAGCATGTGCATGTCAAAGGTCAAATTTGGCAATTTTCGCATGCTACGCGCGACTTTTTGCATGCTACGCACACATTTTGTTAATTTCAGACTTTTTGGGGGCAAATCACCGGGACGAATTAAGAATTTTTACCCCCTTTGGATCGACTGCCTCAGTACGCCACTGGGCACAAATGACCAAAACACTGTGTACGTGCGTATTCTTTTCACAGAAGCGTATCTCTCTACGTGGCCCTGACGACCATGATATAGAGCAACATGTTTGGACAGCCTCACTAGGTTACACGTAAGTTTGGGTGTACTTGAATGCATGTACGCTTGTATCAAGCTCTCTGTGCATACGCCGTGTCCCAGAATTAAAGAATACAATTACAAAAGTCTCCCTTTTTACATAATCATTCCTCTGAAAGTGTAAAGAATATGTAACACCATAGCACCTACTCTGCATCATGTTCTTTATTCCATTAAAGGTGCACCGAGAGATTTTGAGGCACCCAAATATTGTGTCATAATAGTAATTTCATATAATTAGACACTCAATAGATTCTTACCTCGTATTTGGCTACAGAAATGTTTTAAAGAGAGAGAAAAAAAGGTGATTTTAAGTTGCTTATACATTTCAATAGAAAACATTAGCTGAATTTCATATTGCTCCTATACGAAATTAGAAATTTCACAATTTTGAACCAAAGAAAACATTTCCCAGCTTAATCCTTTCAGATAGGAATCTTTCTGATTGAAAGCTTTACATCAGGGCAAAAATCAGTACTTTCCATTTTTTTAGGGACACATATGTGAAATCTCTTGTTGCACCTTTAATGGAGTAGGTGTGAAGTAAGTAATTACATAGGACTTACTTGCAAGCATTGACATTCTTCTTTTCAATGGTGCCATCTTCTCTCATGATGATCTTATCCATGGCAACCATCTGTTGGTTAACACCATCGATGAAAACATGGATTCCGTCCACGTCGTCGGGACGGAACTCAATCTTATGGCCTGCAAGGTGAACGATGGTCTCCTGCAAGGCAAGGAATAAGGAGTGTGGATTAAACTCTCAAGTCAAAGATTTAGAAGGGGAATTTATCTGGTTGTAGATAGTTGCAAAAGGTGGTTTGATGAGTGAGATGTTGTATGCTGATGACTTGGTTTTTAATGTGCGAGACAATTGAGGGAGTCCGACTGAGGGAGAAGTTTTGGAAGCGGAAGAAGACATTTGAGAGTAAGGGTTTGAAGGTAAACCTTGGGAAGACAAAAGTGCTGGTGAGCAGGCTAGGTAGTGCGTAAGGTAGACCACTGTGGCATGTGGGAAGAGGGTAAAAGCAAATTCAGTGTGGTGTGAGAAATGCTGGAAATGGATCCATGGGAGATGCACAAAGATGAAGAGAGTTACCTCAAGATTGGCAAGAGATTTTATATATGGGAGATACAAGGGTGCTGGAGGGATGGTGGAGGAAAAGTTGTGTGATGAGGTGGAATCAGCGAAGGAGTTCACTTACTTGGGGGGCAGGGTTAGTGGGGGCAGTGGATGCGAGGTGGCTGTGACAGCTAGAGTGAGGTATGGGTTGGTGAAGTTTAGGGAATGTGGGGAGTTGTTGCAAGGGAAAAGATATCCTTTGAAGATGAAAGGTATGGTGTACAAGAGCTGTATGAGATCAGTGATGCTGTATGGAAGTGAGACATGGTGTCTGAGCGAGTAGTATGATTAATTAGGATATGTGACCTGCTCCCACAAAACCAGGACAAAGTCGCCAGAGTACTTTGGGAGAAAGAGATGAATAAACTTGTGAAAAATCAATAGAAAACAAAAGAATTTCAAGGCATATATTGATTTTTTGATGGAGAAAAGAAGGAGCAATACTTACATGTTATACATCATTTTAAAGCTGGTTTTCCCCAGCATTTCAAATCTGTGCTTATCTCAAAATGAAAATTTTCCGACTTTATCTGGGTTTCATGGGAGCAGGTCACATATTACAACTCATGAAGAATTTCTTTTGTTCTTTTAAGAAATAGGATCCTTACCTTCTGTGGCTGGCCTTCCGCAACCTTGCGTGCAAGCACAAGGAAACGTTCAGTTGGTGAACAGTCCTTGGCCAGAATGTGGAAGCATCTGCTGAGTTCATAGTCGTATGTGATATCATCGAAAGTGATCACTTTATCCAGAGTGTTGATCTTACAGCGTGCTGAAAAAGGCAGAAACCAGAGGGTGTATTGAGTCAATCCCACAATGCACCGGTTTGGGGAAATTTTACCTCAATAGGGTCAATTGATCATATAAAAATCCTATTCTTAACACATAAAATCCTTGACTTTAATGCTCATTTTAGCCCACAAAGCATTAGTACTTAGGGATTTTTTTGCATGATTATGAAATATCTTGTGGTTCTCAAACTTTTGGAACACTTTTTACCCCTAAGTACTGACATGTGTTTAGTACAGGAATCACACCACTAAATAAACTAGGTGTAGCAGACGACGTCAGTGCCGAGACAGTGTTGGCGTCCCAAATATGGCCCTTGCCTAAATGAAGAGTCACAAAATGTTGATAAGTTGTGTCTTTAAATGAAATTTGAAATTAATCAATATGTGGACTAGTAACAAACCATTTGGGTGGTAAAGATTTTTTCTGTGCCATTTTTGTATAATTTCTGAGGGTCTGGGGAAACTCTGCAATTTGAATTTCTAGAACGATTTTAACTAGGTGTGGACGTTTTGAAACATGCAAATCTTTTGATGCTCTGTAGCTAAAAAAATCAGCCTTCATCATATGACTTTTTAATTTTTGTTGAAGAGCTATGGTCCTAATCTTCCCAAAAAATCCAGTTTTGAAATAACCAGTCGCTTTATAGCTGAGAAATTGACATTTGTTGAGAGGTCATTTTGTACACAAGTCTATGGGGAGTTATTTAGTGGTGTGATTCCTACACTATAGGCATATTGCTATGCATCATGGGATTGATTCAAAACACCCTCTGGGCAGAATTATAAGCTACAGTGCCAACTTTCTAATTATTACAAATCATTTATTGAAAAATTCACTTTTTGATTTCACAAAATCAAATTTCAAAATTCCATCAAATTGAGTTGAAACAAAAGTTAATGCAAAGTAAAAAGTCTATGGTTTGATATTTTATGATCATCAGGGGCATTCAATATTTGTATAATCTTGTATCAAACCATTAAACAAACAATACTTACGCTTTGCGGGTGCAACAAACAATTCTACAATGCCATGAGACAGGGGCTTCATTGGGTTATAGATAGCAGGTAATTTAACCCAGTCCCTTGTCTTAACTTTGATGTTGGCCAGAGGAGCCCTGGCAGAAATAGTGAAGCTCTCCATGTTCTGGGCTTGGTCAACAGAGATTAAGACCTGCAAAGAAAATGGCACAACATAGCATGTAAGGCCTAAACTATATTTTGTTTGCCGTAATGAGGAAAAATAGTGTTTTTGCTTCAAAATGAACACAATGTCTAATGACAAAGCAAAGATCTTTTAAATCTGACTTGTAGTTATTTTGTTGTCTTGTTTTTCTATTTTTTTAACCTCTGTTGTAACAATTTTTTTTTAAAATTTAAATTAAAATTCAAAATTTTGGGTTAGCAGGTTTTACTAGGGTCCGGCGGGTTACGGCAAACAAACTATTTTTTTGGAGGCCTAATCCATGGGCCAAGCAGATAGGTGGCAACATCTTTATAAGTTATAATTAAAAAAGGAAATCAATTTTGGATTAATTTTTTTATTTTAAGTCTTTGCCACCTCTTAAAAGTGGAAATGTGATACTGCATAGAGATAGAGTAATAAAAGGCTAGAGGTCGGATTCCATCTTGAATCAGCTAGCTCACTGGTGACGCTTAGATGTTTACCGCCCACGCCCATTACACCTAAAACTTACAGCACGTAAAAATTGCACTTTCTCGTTGATTTCGCCAGGCGACCTCGCTTATAAATGATCCTTAGATTATACTCACCAAGGTTGTGAGAGTGTTCTATTTTATCATGTATAACTTACGAATGATCCAACTAACTAGTGCATTTTTTGTGCTCAAACAGGCCTTGAGACACCCCGATTGCCACATTAAAAATTTCGGTGCAACCCATGCCTAGTAGCGGTCCCCATGCTTCTCATTCGGTACGCCCATCCATGACATCACTGGCATCCATATCCTTTTGCTCCTTTTTGTACCTTCCCCAAGGCTCCACTTGCGGGGAAGGCCTGGATGAGGGTTCCTAGTTGGATCATTCGTAGTATACATGTATAAAATAGACCAATCTCACAACCTTGGTGAATATATTCTATTTCATCCATTAATCATACGAATGATCCCACTAGTGCATGACTGCCACACTAGTCCACTAGGTGGGGGAAGTGGAGCCGGTAGTCTCAGTTGTTGCGGGGTTTCTCGCCATTGTGAAGCTTTAATGGAAACTGAAAATAATTTTGCCCCAATTTACTGCCATAATATACATTAAAACGTAATAAATTTAACATCAGCAATCTATTCAAATGCACTAGTTATAATAAAACCGGCACCCTCACCTTAAGAGCATGTTGATAAGGATGCATGGCATCCCGCCTCTTATCTGACTGCTTTGCTGACAGGATGGTTTTGGCCACGATTGGTTACTTGTAAGGACTTCTTTCATATAAACTATTCTTAAATGTTGTAGGCGTCCTCCATCCTCTGCTTCCATTATATCAGATATGTTCACCTTCTAAGTGAAAAGCCTTGATGTTGCCTGACTTCTAAATTTCATGAGCATGCGGGTAAAAAGGCGATGTGCTGTCCATTGACGAGGCTTTCACCATCAAAATGCATCAGAGATGAGGGAAGTGACCCAGCCGTGAAATGTTTGCTTTGTTGCAGGTTTTTAAGTATAGTTGAAGTGATGAAGACGTGGTCATATATTGAAGAATCCATAATTTCCTTAAGAAGGCCGTAAGGTGGTAATAATGTCGGAGAGTTCTGACTGGACACCACGTTTATCTTCAGGATCACCATTAACATCTGGAAGCTTCCGGAAAGAACTATAAGCTGAGGTGCATAATTGAGTGTCGGTGTTTTGGCCATTACACCAGCACGAGGAAGTATAGTGTACATTGGGAGAATCTGAGATCTCATATACTTCTTGTCTGTAGACAACGCATGGATTTCCTTGAACATCGTCTGGTTATTCAGCCATCAGTAGAATGCTGTCTACTAGTTTAAAATCGAAGAAGAGTGGCTTTATCAACAGTTCAAACGGCTCGCTGGCGACTAACTGAAGGAACCAATGGAAGATCCCACAATGGAGTTGAGCTTTCTAACAGTAGGATGTTTATAAAGCATTCCCTTAATGAGATCCGAGAGACGCTACTCGTCCTAAATTATGTCGAGTTATCATGTTATATTAGAGAGGGCAGACAGGAGTTGTCTCATAGTTGAATGTTGGAGGTTTTCTTGAAGATAGATTTCATGAAGTTAGCCACTCTCTACAGAGGCAGATGCGGATCAACCTTGTGGGTTTATTGCACCCGACGTTGAAGCGTCGAAGTCTACTATAGTAAATAAAGGAGGCTGACTTCCTTCTGCTGCCCGCCGCCGAGGGAGGCAGCTTCTTCTGAGAAACCTTTGCGTTTGAAGGCAAGCTTGGAGAGGCCACACAGTCAATGTAGAGATGTAGCCTTTGGAGCGACACTCTTTGTTTCTTCCGTCCACCAACAAATTTTGCCTTAAAGGGAATCAGTCTTGTATGGTCTTCCAACAACCTGACCAGTCTTAAAAACCAACCTGACTTGGCCAAAATGGGCTACAAGCACATCTTTACTTTGAACCATGATTGCTGTAACTTTGGCTTAGACTTCGCCAGAATAGTTTAACTGTGGAAAGGCGTATGCAATCAGGTTCTTCGCCAACTTATTGTAAAGCATTCAAGTCTCTCACCCAGCTTTCTTCTCGACCGCTAGCCACGTGCAGTATATGTGGGAGCTGGTAATTCTTGTTGTTTGCAAACCATACTATGGGCCTGTAAAGTCTTGAAAAATCACTGGCATACACGGCTGTTTGGAAAATGCCACTTACCACAGTTGATCCCGAATAAGCTATCATTTTGGCTGATTTTCCTTTGGAAAAGCTGTCCCTCTTCTAGACAGTTGATAACTCTACGTATATTCCGCCTTGAGGGTAGTTGTATGATACTGGCACCAGTGAGGGCGGATTGGTTGCATGCAACTGATGATAACTCTTGTTCTCCTTGGTTGGTTGATGTAGGCAACACATTGTAACAGTGTCTGATCTGATTTTCACTGGACTTCCCAGAAACCTGGCTGGTTGAATGCTTAATAGCGTGTTAGTCCGCTAGCAACTCTAGTAAATTTATATGGAGAGTCCTGACGATTTCGACCATACTCCCTTTATTTTGTGGGATCTCATGCAATGCTTTCCAACCTATCTTCGAAGCTCCGTCATGGTACTAACTCGATGAGGTAATCCTCCGTGGAACCTCTTTCCCACCATTAGAATGCCTTGTGTTGCATAACCATCGTAGGTGCTACACG